>JAQFXT010000563.1:0-32110 GCA_034683725.1 Strigamia crassipes
ATTTATTTGTTTGTTTTTCCCACATGCACCAAGTGGGCTGTATCAAACCCTAGCCAGGGACCTTTATGCATCAACAGTTTGTACTCAGGATTTACCAATTAATAGCGTGACTACCAAATGAGTCTATTCTACGTCAAATGACGCATGAATAGATGTGATAATTCCAACCCCAGATCGTCATTGTCACAGAATTAAGCGGGGCAGGGACCACACAATATCCGTATCACCGTGCGTCTGCACAGTATTTCCGATATATGTGGCGGCTTCACCATTTGTACCGCGCCGTAGGGCACACGCCCGGTAACGTTCAGTCTATATAATGGCGTCAATCAATAAGACCGGCAACGTACGTAACAGCTTTGACCACGCGTCTCCATCATTAGAGGAAAACTACACCTATTTGTTAGATAGGTGCAACATATATTCTCAATATAGTTCAGTTTCAGTATTCAGTGCCAAGAGAGTTTGTTTCTGGTTGGAAACCTTTTTATATACTGTACCCAGTATAAGGATTATCTCAGTGTTCCAATCGGGACATTGGCTCTGGGAAGCCCTCCAATCAGGTGATAGGGGATATGGATACCCAGGACGCAGGAAGTGGATACCAGGGACACTTTTACTGTCCAGGGGTCCACCGGATTAGGATATGCAGGCGCATATCTTAATCCCTTGCAGGTGCGCTAATCTTAGACAAGATTTGGCAAAAACCTCCACCTAGTGGCGTAATTCTGCATTAATAAATGCAGAATATTACACTTTTACATCTAAATAATAAACCTACGAGCATATAGAGTTTATATTTATTCTTTCTTTCAGCAGAACTGATGAAACGCAAAAAAGTAATCACTTTTTGCTTACTTTCATTATTATTACGAGTTAGAAGTTGCAAATGCGCCTTCTGGTGAGAAAATTACGTACACATACGATTTTAAATCATTACAGCAGTACACAAAAGAACCAAACCCCAGATCAAACTAAGTATTTGACCTAGTCATTATATAGCTTTTATTACACATTTAAGAGCCAAATGTCGGCATAGTTTCTGTATAAATATTATCTGTTTTTGCATAACCGATAACCGCAACTGCGGTTATATCCAGTTTTAATGACTGCAGTGTATTGAAAACTAACTGTTTCCATTTCTTGCGCAAACTCTTACTTAAAGATTTACCGTTAATGTTCGTGACTACCAAATTGACGTTTCGGATAACGTCTTTGGCGGAACTAACGTCGCGGCTAACTGTAAAACTGAGACGGGAAAAGAATTGAAAACGCACGGGGCTACTCGTTCGATTGCAGCGGTCGATATTCGCCCAATGCATGTGGGTTGTGTGGAGAATCTTACCGCTAAATGCGGAGAGACTGGGGAGAATATCACGCTTAACATTCTTCTTCATGCGTCTGCATGGAATTACTGTTAAGCGTAATCGGGACTTACTATCACCACACCGCATCTCTATTCATCGCAGATCTACGCGGTATTTGAGATGCATGTGGCGGCTTCACCATTCATACCGCGCCATGGGGCACACGCCCGGAAACATACAGTGCATATGATGGCATCAATCATGAGGACCGGCAACGTACGTAACGGTTTCTGACCACAGCAATGGCCAGGTGTCTCCGTCATCGGAGGAAAACTGCATCTATTTGTTAGATAGGTGCAACATGTATTCTCAATATAGTTCAGTTTCAATAATCAGTGCTAAGGGGCTGGTTTCCGGTTGGAAACCTCCTTATATACTGTTGTCAACATCAAGACCCTCTCATGCTCCAATTTGAACATGGTTTTGGGAATCCTCCCAATCAGGTGATAGGGGAAGTGGATATCCGGGACACAGAAACTGGATACCCAGGACACAGGAACTGGATACCCAGGACACTTTTGCTGGCTAGGGGTCCAAAGGTTTAAGATATGCAGGCGCATGACTTAATCCTTTACAGGTGCACTGATCTTGGCCAAGATACAGTGTAGTCGCCAGCGCGCCATCTAGTGCCAAATTCACGTACAAATACGGTTTTGAACCGTCACAAACAGTATGTTTTTTGTGTCTTGCTGATTTCTTTCAACACCATTAGGCATGCGCATGTGCGTCATCTGGTGTCGGATTTGCATATTAACTACGGTTCAAACCGTCACACATGTGTCTACCGACATTGCCGTGCATCGCTGTTATGTGGCATCTGCCTTAGGACAGTGTCAGCACGATGACATAGGAAGATTCCTTCTCCTAGACAACATAATAAAGGCCGAATATCTTAAAGATGGAGTTGTTTTCATGTTTTAAGCGATCTGATTGTCCCGTATTGGGTTAACCCCATTCTCGGGTTACCTGAATGCGACACCCCAGTCACAACGTAAGTTACCGATTGTTGCGCTTACTTGTTTTTTCCTCTCTTTAAATGGTAAAGAGCTTTGAGCTCTACCTAGTTAGTATTAGTTATTTATGAAATAGCCATTTGTCAGCATAATCTTAGGTATAATTAATGATATGTATATTGTCGGGGATAATTTATGCCTGAATTACTCCCCTAAGACAAGATGTGCGTATGTTTTGATAACATTGTGTCCTATTAATTTGTCTCACAAACAAAATGCAAGTCCGACATCTCAGCTTTGGTTAAAATGTCGAGTTGAGGTTTTGGTCTTGTGAACTCAACCCCTTGCTTGACGTGTTATTTCCTTCAAAATACACACGCCAGGTCGACCTCATCACACAGTAAAAATAGTTGCTAAAAGAAAACTTATTCTTTCATTTTTATCCTTTAGACTTGCATTTTTGTTCTTGAAAATGTTTAATCAATTGTTCAATCTCAACAACGGGCAAACTGGGTCTCAGATTTCTAGGGCCACCATTTCAGTTAATCAGGTCACCGGAAGAAAAATTCCTTTTGCTTTATTTTATTACTATAAATTGGTGGGTGCCATAATACCGTAAGCCACTGCTAATTGTTGAAAGAATTGTAAGACTATTTCAAATTTCAATTTTAAAAAAGAAATTGAGTGTCGTCTTTCATCCGTTTCAAGAGTTACGTCTTTATCTTGACCTTCATGGGCTTGGAAAATAATCACACGATAAATATACGATTACGAAAAAATGTGATTTACGGCAGGGCGGAGGCGTTCACCTTTAACACAACATTTAGTAGCTGAAAGCAGTTGTTCGTTTACCACTTGTATAAACAAGTCTCTCGCACTGCGGATTGTAGGTATTGATGGCTTTCTTAATGAGCTAGGGAAAAGTTGTGCAGGTGTGTGGGACCCTGAGGGATTGGGTATTGGCGGTAATTAGTTAATGCTTGGATAGGTGAGTAGTAGGCAATAACAGAAACAGTAATTAATTGCGGAGGGAAGCTTAGGGTGGCAAAATTAAAAGTAAACAGTCACCTAGATGAAAAACAATTGCAAAATTCGGCATTTACGCTGTTAAATTGTTCATTAAAATTCAACAGTTGGTGCGTTGCTTTCGCAGTAATAGTAAATGAGAAAGCGTGATTAGATACTTTGAGTTCGCCTTGAAAGTGAAACAGTAGATGGAAATGTGAGTCAGAGTTCAATTAGGTGAGCAGTTTACAGGTTGGTTGAATTTGGTCTTGACTTTACTGCTCAATTAATGCGATGCTAAAATGTTTTTATTTGCTCTGCTTGCTCAGGGTGTGTTGAATCATTATTGTTAATTGGGTTCTTTTAGTTTAGGTGTTACACGTTTCAGATCGGTATTCATTAAGTTTTTTTTTTTTTAAAGTACCACTTTAAACTAGGTTAAATCTTGATTCGAAACTTAAAATTTAAAAAAAAAATAAAATTAATTAATTAATTAATTAATTAAGTCTTGATTTTTATTTTTATTTTCATTATTTTTGATTATTTTTATTTATATATAGTAAAATCGATTAAAAACTATTTCTCCTGGAATTTATTAAAAATTGATTTGTGGTTTTGAAAAAAAAAAAAAATTCAAACAGATAAAACAAACACAAAACTTTAGTAATCGATATTTAGTAAAAGATATTCTTTTACAAAAATGGATACGTGAAAGCAATATTTGTCCTAGTTGGGAGCATTAATCGAACACCGGGTGTCAACAGCGAGTTAAGTGCACAGGAAGTTATGCCTGGTGCCAAAGTGTGAGCTATCATCGAGTGTAGGGCAGAGTTGTTTATCGTCTCTGATTTATCTCAGCAGATGGAGTTCTTTCTCAGCAAACCAACTCTGATCCTCGAGGAGGGTCCCGGAGACTCGGGAGAACCATCGCAGCAGTGCATTCCACGAGCAAACTTGGCCCAACTCGAGTGACACGGAACGTGGTAAAAATCCTTTACATCTAAACGATCCGCGAGAGACTCGCGTTTCGCACTTATCAAACAGTTTAGGTGACGTCACGTGTACGTGCCAATGAGGAGGACGAGACATTGATCGGTAGAGGACCAATGCCCGGTCAAAAGCGGCGTAGTTGAGCGAACGGTCGGTAGAGGGAAGGCGGCGTTATCGATTGGACACGGCGCGAAGGTGGCAAGCGAAGCGACTGCGTGTGGCATTTGAAGCGGTGTATGTGCGTGCGTGTGTTGGTTTTTGTTCGCTCCGGCCCCGTGTGCAGCATGTGGCCCGACCGGCCCGCGTTTGTTGTCGTATTGCTGATGGTGTTGGCGTGTTCGCACGTGGCTGCGAGTTACTTGAGCATGTTTGCAGCCCAGCAGACGCCGCCCGATCCGTGTTCCGACGAGATGGGACAACCCCGGCGCTGCATCCCGGACTTTGTGAATGCGGCTTTTGGCAAGGAGGTGCGCGCGTCGAGCACGTGCGGCACGGCGCCGAGTCGTTACTGCGTCACGACGGCCGATGACAAGGGTGAGGTGGTGCGCACTTGTCACATCTGCGATGCGACGCATCCGAAGAGGAAACATCCATCGGCGTTTCTTACTGATCTCAACAATCCGAATAATGTGACATGTTGGCAGAGCGAACCATTCATACAGTACCCGGAGAATGTGACCCTGTTGCTGTCCCTGGGCAAGAAATACGAGCTCACTTACATAAGGTAATGAGTCAAGGTTGCTCGCGTCTAAACTCGACTGTTTCTTTTCTTTTTTTTCTTTTTTCTTTTTTTCTTTTTTTGGTTTTGTTTATTTTGTTTGGGTCGAATTTGAGCTGAGGTCAAATTGCAATTTTGTCGGGGACAAACGATAAAATTCAAATTGTCACCGAGATTTTGTAGAAAACTTTTGACAAAACTTTCCCTGTCAGTTAGATGTACATTATTTCATTTATGAAATTTTAGATTTGGGCGAAATTTGGGTCATTTTTCACTCGTTCCAATATTAAGTCTACTGCATGTGTCCTGGGTTTTATTCATTTTCGGCATTTTTGGATTAATTTGATTTGATTAAATTTGGAAGAGATGACTTAAAAGAACAATTTGCTCGAAAAATAGAGAAATAAATAAACAAATAAAGTTTGAGTTTGTAATGGTGTTAAAAAATTGTGTATTTACATACATTTTTTGGAGGAAATATAAACCCAATCAATAACAAATAAAATAAAATAAAAAATAAAATAGAATAAAATAAAATAAAATAAAATGAAAGGAAATGAAATGAAATGAAATGAAATGAAATGAAATGAAATGAAATGAAATTAAATAAAATTAAATAAAATTAAATAGAATAGAATAGAATAGAATAGAATAGAATAGAATAAAATAAAATAAAATAAAATAAAATAAAATAAATAAAATGTTGGGTTGAAATAAGGACTTGTTTAATTTTCGTGGCAGGGGTAAAAACAAGCAATTGCCTCGTCGCTTCTCTGTCCCTCCCTTTTTTATTCTCACCTGGTCTGGGTCAGGCATTAGGGTATTCGTAACTGGGGATTATTATTCTTACCAAACGTTTAAAGTGCGACTAATTTTGCTGTTATGTTCTATTAACACCACAGTTAATTATTAAACAAGATGTAATCTAAGAAATTGATCAACTGTTATTCAGTTTTAATGCTACTCGCAAACCATGTAGAGTTTGTACTCTTTCCCCATGTTAAACCTTGGACGAGGTTAGACATTGTGAGTTACCCGAGCCGAGTGTGGGAGTTTCCATTTTGCAAAATTACGCTCAAGTTTGACAAAATTGGCTTTACAGTTTTGGTATAATTTGCATCATTTGTCTACGAATGTGGCTAACCAACCCAGTGTTGTATGTAAGGGCATTGCAAAGTGACACGAAAATCTTTATTTAAAAACGATTTAAGCTTAGTGTTATTGGGAACTTTACAAAATCTCGATAAACTTGACAAAGTGTATGGAAATAGGCATATTTTAAATCGCAAGGAATAAATGCAACAAGAATTGTTGAAGTTTATTACATTCCTGAATTAATTTAAGTTAATTATTTAAAAAAAAAAAATTAAAATATATTTTTTATTTCGATTTTTATGTTTTGAAAGACAGTCTATGCAATTTGTCTTGAAAGTTGAAAACGAAAGATTAACTGGTGGCTGGTTTTGTCCTATCCTTGATTGGATTTTAAACAGGAAACTTGTCAAAATGAATCATTCTACGCATCATTTTTTTTTCTATTAACGGAAAAGACGGCTTTTTCGCTTCTTAATTGGTGATTTATTGACAAATTTAAGTTCTATTTGAAAAAAGAAAATATACATTTTAAAGTTGAAAATCGGCCATTTTTCAAGCTTATATTCCAACTTTATGGCTCCATAAAGCTAGAAAAAAAAATAGAAAAAAGGGAAAGGGGGATTTATTTATTGTAACAGGTAAACATTGATCTGTAAAAGTAATGCTATTTGGAAATGTAATTTTTCACTGTGTTGGTCTGGCAAATTTCATCAGCACTTTTTCTCATTTCTCAACCCAACTTCAGTTGCCCTGGGAAATGATAAAACAGTTATAAAGTTATTGTTTTGGGAGGAGGTTCGGAGGAAAGGGGATGGGGGATGCAGTCAACTGCACCTGAGATGGCTGAAAAGAGTTTTGCAGTTTAGCAATAAAAAACAAATTCAACGAAGTATTGGATTCTATTTAGATATGTATTTTAAGATGGGATTACATTGGAAAAAAAGGTCTTCGTAAAATTAGTGAAAAGAGTGAACACTAAGTGTTGAGTGTTGATAGCTACCACACAATTTCAAGATTCAATTGAAAATCTTAATGATAAAAAAGCTAAGTTGTAGGTGGATGGAAGAAGCTAAGGATTTCTCATTAGGCACTCCAGCACAGTGCTTTGGTCCAACAAAATTCTGAGGGCTCAACAGGAACAGATGACGGCTTTGGGAGGCCTGGAGCACTTATGCCGGGGGGGAGGGAGGTCATGAATACATTCTGAAATGACATCTTCACAACATTTCATTCTTAAAAATTTTTTTTTAGCTGAAAAATGCATTATCAGGTCAGAAAACGCATTTTTACGAGAAATGTACACTCATATTGAGGTGAAAAAAATTGTATTTTTACAAAAAAATTCACGTATCAGTAAAGTCATGCATTTTTTTGAGGAAAAAATGCTTTATCAGACCCAAAAAAATGCATTTTTATGTGACAATGTTTTTTAACTGTACCAGGAGTTAGGGCAATTTTCTTCTAGCCCCCAGGAAGAACGGGAAAAACGGGAAAAATAATGGAATTAAAAACTAAGGCATAAAGAGTGTGAGCCAGGAACATTGTGTAACTAAATCTTCAAAATTATAATTCAAAAAAGTAATTCTACAATGTCTAAACTAATTACCGTATATCTTCGAATTGCGCACTGATGCGACAAGGGCTTACAAAAACTAACACCGGCCATGTTTTGAGTTGGATGGTGGAATTGATAAAAGTAAAATTGCTTTTCAGAGAAGAAGAAACTGTGCAACTAAACTTACGGATAAAAATTCAAACTAGAAAAGTAACAAATGGTTTTTGAGCAAATAATGAAAGTTTTTTTCTTTTTCATCTTTTACTTGATTTTATGTGATGGTTAATATGTAGACTATGTGTGTCAAATCGTATGAAATTAGTATTACTGTACTGCTGTTTTCAGGATGAACCGACAATTAAACACAAAAATTCAATTTAAAAAAGGTTTTTGTAGCTTTAGTCTACATACGGAGGCAGGTTTGTAAGCAAAGTATGATAGTGGTGGTGCAGATTTTTCATGCCACTGCTTGAATGAAAGAGATTAGGCTTTGGATATATCAGAAAAAACATAATCGTGGAAATTTTCTGATTTCTCCTTTTTCATTTCACCAATATAGTTTTAAGAAATACGTTGCAACGTATTGCAATGCATTCAAAAATGCATGACATTCTTCAGAATTTAAGTGTAGCATATTATTTGTGCATTAAATAATGCATTTGATAATGCAATTGACTACAATGCATTTGCAATTACACAACTATATTACTTTAAAGTACATTTTAGTATTGTGGAACGTATTTTATAATACATTTTACAAGATTTATTACCATTTAAACCATTAAAACCATTTAAATCATTTACATTTACATGCAAATGATTAAAGCAAAGTATTTCTTTAGGTGAATGTTTTCTAATTTCAGTCAGTGCGTTCAAAGTTTTTGTTTTAATTGATTTTGCTGTTTTTGTAATCAGCGTAAAAAACTGATCTAAAATCACGTGTAACTATGAATTTATAGTTATACTACACTATAAATTTATAGTTTCATGGACTGGGAGATATAATAGGTGTTAAAAGGTGTAAAAGCTTCAGCTACATCTTTAAAAAAATTAACATCTAAAATGGTGTTAAAAGGTGTGTACCTGAGAGGTGTGAGCAAAAATGGAGTAAAAAGGGAATAAAATGGTGGGATTACACTTTTTAGCAGAAAGGTGTAATTCTTCTAAAAGGTGGATATGGATGTTAAAAGGTGTAACTGGGAGATATAGAGCAAAATAGAGCAAAAAGAGTGTAAAATAAAAAGTGTAAAATTTAAAAAGGTGTAAGAAATGGAGTTCATTTACATCGCTTTTCCTACAAAGCACAGAACATGCAAAGGGTATATCTTTAATGCATTCAATCCAAATACCAAATGTGCATACACATCCGTAATGGTTACCTTTGGACTATTCACACTACGACTTTCAAATGGAACATAATATTAAAGAGACTTTATGTTTATGTTTATTATACGTCAAAATAGACTGGCCTATGAAATGTACGTACCTGGTTTCTAATCTGAGTGTGAGTAAAATTAAAAATAAATTTCCAAATTATTTCTCCAAAAAACGAAAACGATGGCTTAAATAAATCAAAATTAAAATAATGTTTTTCTTAGAACATTATTTTTTTTATTTCTTCTACACGTGTTTATTGAAATTAGTAGACTTACACCACATCAACGTGTAATATTACTTTACATTTACATCTTATTGAAAATGTCATTGAGGAGTAAATTTACACCCAACGGTGTATAAGGATGGAAGGTGTACATGCACCTGCAAGCACGAAGGATTAATATTTACACTTTTATGCTCATTACACCTAAAAAGTGTAATTTAATACCAAAAAGGTGTCTAAATAAGCTTACACCTTTTAACACCTACATTTCTCGCAGTGCGTGAGTAGTCATGCGAGCTGCAAATAAAGCTGTATGGCTAAAGAAGTACATTGAAATTATAACACAATGCATTTACAATGCACTTGAAAATGCATTTTCTAATACATTTTTGCACGCGATTGGTTTGCAAATAATACTACATTTGGTAAAAGTTATTATGAAATGTATTCCAAACTATTATTATTTAGCAAATATGAATGCATTATCAAAATACATTTGATAAAATATTTCATAAAATGCACAAATAATCTACTTGAATTCTACAAAATGCTAAACATTGGGCAAATCAAAAAATTTTATTAGCGGGTTACATTAAGCTTATATGTATGATTTTGCATTAATTACAAAATCAATAATTTTTGAAACTTCTGAAAGCAATCACATTATTTTTATAATTTTACATTGTTCATCATATTGGATTTTAGTTGTACCCTACCAATTGAAAAGTAGATATAAAAAAATTATATACCATTATATAATTTATGTGATAAAACAAAAATCTTTTGAAATGAAGTACAATTAGCAACATTTTAATACTCAATGTTTCACAGAGTATACCAGAGTCGTTTCTTGAGTTTCCTAGATGTTACATCAACATGGATGCTCCAGTATCCAAAATCCCATCCCAATCCCATCCCAATCCCATACAATAATAATTTCCTTGGTATGTGTGTATGTGACTCCCAGCTTCGTGGAGCTGACACAGAGTGGTGCAGGGTCAAACAGACCTCTTAGAGAGGTTAATTAAAATGGATGCCAGATTGCTGTGTTTAATTCTAAATCTGTTTCGTTTTTAATGATGAAGCTTTTAATACATTGTAAAACCATGCCAATCCTTTTTAGAATTTAATTCTGTACAACTCCATATATTTTATTTTTCTATTTTGTATGAAGAAAGTGCTTATTTTTGCAATTATTCGTGTGGTGACGGCAACAACTAGTATTAATGATAATTCAAGTTAGCCATTTACTAGTAATTGGCCGCCTCCATTTTGTTTTGAGTTTTACAAGCCTCAAAATCGCTCATCAAAATCGCGTAAACTACTTTTTAGACAATTTAAGGATTTTGTGTATTCAGTCGCTTCAACTTATGTAATTTTGAATGTGATTGGTGAAACAGATGTCACATGTCAAACACACATTTGCAAAATAAACTGGATTAATGAAATGTAAAATTTATTTTTGAATCATATGGCAATGGCGATTAAAAAATTAGTTTTATTGAACAAACAATTATGCATTTACTCACTTTCTAGGTGGTGGATGTTGCAGCATTATGGGGCTTGAAAATTTGATTCTTTGGTCTAACTTTCGTGGCAGCCAATTTGAAATTGCTTCCAAAAACCAAAATCAGATAGAAACCATTTCAAAAAAAACTCCTGCTGTGGTTTTAGGTTTTGCAGTGTTCAGTGATTACTTATGGCTGTTTTTGGTGTCCATTATAGGCTGAAAAAATATAAATTTCAGCAACAAAGGAAACCTTTAATGTATCTATTGTTTTTACTTTAATGTTTTTTGGCGTTTCTACAAAAAACAAAAACAGAAGACGAAAACATGCTCATGTATGGTTGTGTGCGCAACTATTTGTTCAAATGCTTGGTATTGTGCTCCCACCCGGTGATAACAAAGACGTAGAACGGAAGCAGTTCTACGTCAAAAATACTAAGTGAATTTATAAAGTAATTTAGACTAAACAGCAGTGTAAACTACTAGTCTCGATCAAACTCGAAAAATGGCGGCCGATCTAGTCTTGTTTTCAGCAGCAGTGTGCTTGCGCGAGACATTTAAACAACTGAACATGTTTGTATATTTATTTATTTATTTAAACATTCAAAGAGGAGTACATTGTGTTGAGAGGAAACACTCAAATGGGATTACACTGTGATGACAGGATGTAATTAAAAATACGATTGGTAATGTGGTTGCAGCGACATATGCAGCTTGCAATTGAACGAGCGAAGATATTGGACCGGATGGATAGAGGCAGAGAATTCCATTTTTCGAAAGCTTGATACGGAAAGGAATTTTGAACGAGACTGGTACGATGAATATTAGTTTGGAATTGAAAGCGACGGGAGATTCTCACCGATTCGAGGGAGAGGAAGAAACGGGTAGAGATGTGGTGGGTAGGATCGTTTAGGTTGCTTAGTGAATCGGTGATGGCAGTAATATCGGCAAAGAGGAGGAAGTTATCAAAGTTTAGGAGACCATGGGTATTACATTTCTGGGTATTACATTTCTGGGTAATGGATTCTCTGAGTGGGATGTGGAATGTCGTACGGATAATTCTATTGAAAGCATATTTTAGGAGTAATATGTGTATTTGTTGGGAGCCAGATGTGGGTTCCATAGAGTATAACTGGGTATAGCTTTGCTTTTAGGAATTGAGTAATTTCTTTGTGGGTGAGAGACTAGATGAGAGGTGTGTGGGATGAAGGTGACTTAACATCAAAAATAATGCCGAAAATAGTGATAGTGTCATTTTTTTCGGTATTTGCGGCTTTTCTATCAAACGTAACAAATTGTGTCTTTTCTGTATTTAAACGCATGTCGTGTGATTCATACCAGTCATTCATAGTTTTAATGTCGGTAGTAATGTGGTCATGGAGGATTGGGGCGTCGGTACGTGGACCTGAAATGTGTAATGTGTAAGAAAATATTGTCGACATAACCAAGGATCTTGGTTAAATAGTTCAGCTGAAAAAGGGCGATTAGGAACACTACGAGTAGGAAGAGACCAAGTTTTGACCCTTGCGCAGTACTTCTATTGGGAGGAAAGATATTGAAATCTGGGTTACCATGGATTGTCACGAGTTGGTCTAACAGGTACGAGGCGATGAGATTTAAACCATCGACGCCAATGCCAATGAGTTTAAGGCAATCGATTATATGTTGCCTAATGGGGTCTCGAATGCTTTGGCTAGATCAGTCTTGGCGAGTATGTAAGTAGCGCTTTAGGTAAGTACTGCAAGTGTTGCGATCGCGTATGGGGCCATCTATATTTGGATCATTTTATGGTCTAGATTATCAAAGTCAGAGAGGGTGATTTGGAGGGGTTGGAAATGTTTTGTGATGAAGATTTGGTCAATGAGAGACAAGGTGCGCATTGATACACGCGTCGGGCTAATTTATCAGGGGCATTAGGTAGTTATCAGTGAAGTATGTAGCAGGATTGAAGTGTCCATTAGTTATTAGACAATTTTTGTAGAAGTCTCCCGCGACCACGATGGGGATATTGCATGGGAGACGATTTGTGATGATGTCGCACATTATGTTCCAGGGGACGAATTTGTTGCGGTAGATGGAGATTAGGCAGAAAGAAGAAGATTTTAACAAGATATTTACAGATAAGCATTTGCAGCCTGGGCATTTGAGCGATGGGTGAGAGAGTTGTTAGCGAGTTTTGGGTTCTTACCGATAAATGGGCGTGATCATAATGCCCTTAGAACGGACGTAAGCGGACAATTGGTCTTCTGAAACTTCCTCGGCAAGGTTTCCAATACACAACCGTCGGGTGGGGCGGTAGTCGTGTAGAATAGTGGTGGGAAATGAGGCTTCATCCGATCCGATCCGATCCGAATGCAACGCATGGTTGCTGCGTGTTATTTTTCTTGGGATTTTTTTTTGTTTTTTGTGTGTGTGTATCCAAGGGTATTTTGAGGTTTATGGACGCTGGAGTTGGCGGCCTGGGCACATAAAATTTTTTCCAGTGTATTTGGACCTGTGTTCTGATTGGCTTCTGACATTTGTTCTTGGCCAACCACTTGGGGAATGGTATCGGGCATTTGTTCTTGACCGATCGCTTCGAGAATGGCTTTGATGTTTATATTCAGGACGTGTGATTTGATGTTGATTTCTCGAGTGTTCGTCTGGATTAACGATTTTATCTCGTTCAGCATATTGCTCAGGTATCCCGGCACCGACTGTAGGTGTGTGCTGGCATGTGGTGTGGCGTTGGGAGAAACGAGAGCGCGTGTCATTATTAGATCGGTGGTTGTTTCATTTGGGTGATTGGCCTATCAATGAGGATTACATTAGCGATGCTACGAGACTCTAGCGGATTTTCGTTTTGTCCGGTTATCATTATTGGTACGATGTCTTGGTCCACGTGGTCAGTGGCAGGGTCATCGTAGATCTGGGTTAGGCCGTCGCGGATAATGGCCATATTCAAGGTGTAATCAAGTTTGATGGCAACAGAACAATACTTGGATATGCCTACTTTGGTGAATATAACATCAATAGCGTCAGCGGCGTCATTTAACATTTTTTTTTAAGAGGAGCTCTTTGGTGGTGCGACGGTTTTCGGCCATCTTGGATTTTACCTGCAAGTTAAGCATGATTTTACGAATGCACCTACCGAACTAAAAACCAATTGTTAATGCAATTTCAGACTTAAAAATATACCGTATTATGAACAGATACAATAACACTGGGTAAATTCAGAATTAAATATTAATATTGTTAGTGTTGTCGGAGAAGAAAAACACAATAACAGAAATTGGAAAACAAAGTATGACAACCACTTTATTATGTGTTAATTATGAAACATGAATGCAACATAATAATCACATAACACTAACACTAGGTTTACCAACATAATGACTTTAGTTTTTTTTTTTTTTTTTTTTATAACACGTTTTGCATCATGATTAATACAAGTCTCCAAACGACTTGTGTTAATCGTGACTCATGACGCAAAACTTTTGCTAAAAGAACAGGGCATTAATTTAAGAAAGGTTTGAAATGTTGATAGGTGGTGGGTGCACTTGATGCGTCGCAGGTTGTTAGCATAAACATGGTTTCATTTATCAACTATTAAAAATGTAAATACTGTATTATTTATTTAGTTTGTGGGGTTTTAATATTCAAAATTTCACATCTTTTTAAACTGAAATTGATGGAAAACTTAAAAATGTGGAAAACACTAATTAAACAATACAAAATTCTAGGTACAATCGAACTTGTAAAAACAATGGTTTTGGCCTAACATTGACAAATAATTGTATTGTGCAGCAGATACTTTTTTCTTATAAAAATGGCCTTTTTTTTACACTAAATTGTGTATACGCTGTAAAAGTGTTAGAATTTAGACGGTGTGTGACGGTACTGTATTTGTTAGAATTATAAAAGTATACTTACCTTAAACATGTCACTTTATTATCGAAACTATAGCAGTGCGCTACGAGGAAAATAGGCACGATTCTTGTTTGTGACTGCTTCAAAATAATGAAGCAACTTTATTATTGTAAACTGGAATCAACTGACGGAGAAAACAAAACAGGTAACATGTGCCCTGCATACGATTCAAGCGATGAAATCAAAATGGCCGCAAATGAGGTCATTGCTAATCCCAATTTGTGGTCAGTCACTAACGGATTGGCTACATTTCTGACTGCAGTGGGTTTTTCTAACGGGAAAGTGAGTAGCTGGCGCAAACTGTGTATTAAATGCACTCAATGTGAATACAGAATTGCTGAATTGCTGAATTGACATTAATGTTTATCTAGAATGATTAATTTGCTAATGAAGGCAATTTTATTCTTACCGTTGCAGTCTCCAATTTTGCTCGGCAAAACCGGATTCCATGGGCATCTTCAAGTCTATGGACTTTGGTAAAACGTGGCAGGCCTTTCAATTCTATTCCAGTCAATGTCGAAAGATGTACAATAAAAACAACAAGGCAGTCATTACCAAAGCCAACGAACAAGAAGCAGTTTGTACCGATGCCCATGCTGGACCCGAACCTGCTAGTGGAGCTCGAATTGCTTTCAGCACATTGGAGGCAAGACCATCAGCTTATGACTTTGACAACTCTCCAGTACTCCAAGATTGGGTGACGGCGACCGACATCAAAGTCGTTTTCAGTCGGCTCAATACTTACGGAGACGAACACGACAACGATTCCCACACTGCTAGAGAAAGCTATTATTATGCCGTGTCTGATTTTGCTGTGGGTGGGCGATGCAAGTGCAACGGGCACGCATCACGATGCGTTCCCAACAGAGATGGAATTCTGATTTGTGACTGCAAACACAATACGGCCGGAACTGACTGTGAGAAATGTAAACCTTTTCACTTTGATCGGCCTTGGGGAAGAGCAACGGCCAAGGAAGCCAATGAGTGCTTAGGTAGGTGCAATTTTTATTCTTTCCCTTTATTTACGAAATTGCTGCGTCAGTGCAAAATGAATTACAGAGCCCAGAGGTTCATCTCTTGATAACAGCAAATGTTGCTACAACTTACGCTATTAAGATTGGAATAGATACAAGTTAGTTAGATGTAGCAAAAATAATTTCACCGACATTTAAAAAAAAAAAAAAACCCTTATAACAAGTTTTCCCGATGTAAATATACTGTAGCATTCAGAATCTATCTCTCCATTTTCGTAACAAGTACGGAAGGAGGAGAAAGCTTCTGATAGATAAAATTAATTTAAAAAAAATATATAATTATCTTTTATCAATAATAAGGTAGCAACGAATGATGTTTGTTATGCAACAATTGCCATTCGATGCGATATTTTTGGAATTTGCGTATACAAAATGCCGCAAATTGAATATTTAGACAGACAACTAATACTTTTATTTTATGTGTTTATATGAGTCAGCCTGTTGAGATATAGGACGACTTAAACTATTGCCTTTTTAATTTTTTTAAATATTAAAATTAGAATTTACCACTAGCTTCGACAATCTTCTCTGGTGCTTTGACGACCAATGAGAACGGCATAACAAAACTGCCATCGTTCGTCCGACCAATCCCGAAGCGCGTAACAAACCCCATTCGCCTTTGGATCGGTGGCTGTAGGTGGCTGCATTTACCATTTCGATAATGCACGCTCGTCCTTTGCGCCATTTGTTGCGGGTTTTCACAACCAAAATACAAATGGCATTTTGATTCTATTCGAACTCTTCATGGTCGTTTCTCCGATTTTCTATCGATAAATTCTCTCATAAAATACACCTCACGCTTGACTTAATTGTCAAATTTAGGTCAGCACTTATCTTTTTGTCAGATAAGATCACTCGTGTCCTAAGGGCACTCGTGATCTTATCAGACAAAGAGATTCGTGCGGACCTAATTATTTGACAATTACTCGGCGTGCTTGGTATATTCCTACTGAGAATGTATTTTTAAATTAAATGTGCTTTTTTTTTGTTAGTTGAGAATTTTTGAATATATTTGTTTATATACTTTTTTTGAGTGAAATATTGTGGGCCTTGAAAGTTTTGCAGGCCATAAAAGGTTCGTAGGCCCTAGGCACTGTGCCTAGTCAGCCTAATAGATAAATCGGCTTTGCCAATGCTGAGAGTGAGCTGAATTGTTGAAAACGGTGAGATCAGTTAACTCGTTGCTAGCAGTCTACTGATCTACAATAACTATGGGAGTAAAATTTTTCTTTGAGACTGTAGATGAGAAGTTAGCCTGTTCTCAAATTCTCAAATTCTCAAATTCTCAAATTCTCAAATTCTCAAATTCTCAAATTCTCAAAATTTTCAAATTCTCAAATTCTCAAATTCTCAATTGCCGAACAGAGCAGAGGGTGGCCCATTGAGCTCATTAGTAGGACTCAATCCGATTTATGAAATTTAGCTTTGGTTGAAGCGACAGCTTCGCACAATTCTTTCTCTTTGTGTTGTACGATCTCACCTGGTACTGGTAGCATCATCCGAGTTATAAGTTAGGTTAGGTCTGTGGCAAGTTGCGCGTTGGGCTTCTCATTTCAATCTTGCGGTTGTTGCCACACCGAGGCGAGGGGAAATCGGCACGTGCCATGGCTTTGGTTCAGTGGATTGCGTTTGCGTGCGTTTGGTCAGTGAGTCTCTAATTACACACCGTCTTGCCAACAAATCTGCTTCCTTTCCACTTATTTGCGAGGGGTATTCCGTCCCCCCTCGTATCGACTCCATTGAGAGAGGGAACTAATCACGACCCAATCAATTATTCTTTGCCCCACCGCCCTCTCTCGTGCTACGTACAATATTCTTCTTCTCCCCCTCCTACAGAGAAAAACAAGGGGACGAAAATAAGTTGGGGTGAGGGTTGTTGTCGTTTTCTCTGTCACGTGCCCTTCCCCTTCCTTTTATTATTTGTGGTTGGAATATTTGCGAGATGTGGTGACTCGCGTCTGGATTTAAGCCCGCTATCTTTTATTCACGAAGGTTTTCGGGGCGAGGAATTAAATTTACTGGGGTTACCTGAGACGTTAGCGGCGGTGAAGTTGGCAACTTTTTTTTCTCTCTTTTCGCATTCGGTGGACGAATTTGAGAAGCAGAAAAAATATTGTGGGTATATAAAATTGATGGTTTGGATTGGTTTTGCGCTCCAATATTAGTGAAAACCGAGTTGTTTTTTGGAGCTCAAATAGCGTTTTAACCGTTTTCGTTTTACTTGAATTATCTATTCGCCCATCTGCCATTTTCATTTGCCATTTTGTCGTCGCTTTAATGACAAGTCGTGAAATTACGTCGTGCTATTATTATGCTTACGCAGCGAAAAATATTGCAGTGGTTAAATTAGTTTGTGTAGAATTTCTGGGAAAAATTCAGTTTACCCGTACACGGAGGTACTTTGTGTCAAATATGTGAAAAATTGGACAAAAAACCCGGGACACCATATTCTATTCAAACAAAAATTAATTTCTAAGAAAAAATATACGTAAATATACGCTAATTTTTGTCGCAAGAAAATTGTTGAAAAACAGAATGACGGTAAATCACTTCATAAAATTTCAAAGGATTTGGTCATTTCTAAAACTTTAACGGGCAGGATAGCTCAGAAATTTAAGACAAATGGAAATGTGGGCATATAAAAGTCCACAGGTAAGCCAAACTTAAAATTCAAGCTAAGGTTTAAACGAGCTAATTAAAAGCAAACCGTTATACTATGGTATCAAATTTGCAACAAAGTGTTTACATGTACAACAAGTGACACACCCATGAGTTGAGATACTAATGTTACAAAGCCAAAGTTAAGCCTCTGTTAACTCCTCTACACAAAAAAGACTATTGTGGGCAAGGAGCTGAAGGATATGTCTGTAACAAAACAAACCTGTGTTGAAATTTATTGAAGCCTTTTTGATGTCGAACTAAATGGATTTAGAATGGATGCGTGCAAACTAGCATTTATTTTTGTTCGAGTCGTCCACCGGTGGCGCTAGTTCAAAATTTGTCACGTGTTTCAGAGTTGTGATTAAGAAGTCACTTCTACAAGTTAAAGTTGTAGAGAAGTCACCATCTCGTTCTGAGTTGTAGGCAACTAGAACGAGCGTGAACGCAAGAGTTTCTAAAAGTTGGGTACTTATGTTGAAAAGTGGTTTGAGTATGAACTAGGCATAAGACGTTCTTTTAATTGTGAAAATTTTGTAATAACTGAACCTACACAGCACTATCGCAACAAAACATAAACACTATGTTGACGAAACGTGCGACAGAAAACATTTACAGAGTCTTCCTTTGGTTGCACGAGCCATCTCAGGAGCTAACTAGTAACAACCCCTGTTAACATATCACGCCAATATTCTGTAACTCTGATCCACTTACTGCTTTTGTAATTGAAAGAGAAGTCTCTTCTTGAATTTGACTTCCGACAAGATATTTTTGGGTACCACTTGAGATTTTTTACAGCTTCGCAATACGCCATCAACTGTGCTTCTCATTATGACAATGTCACTAGTGCACTCACTAGTGGTTGCTTTTTGTTTCCCCATCTAACCAGTTTACTTTTAATTCTGGCCAGTATGCCAGCACGACTTCGTTCGCATCACTTGTGAGTACAGCCTTTCGGTAGCCTCTTTTCTTTCGAATAGAACAAACGAAAATTGTTTGTCCTTTTCAGGTATCGAAACACTCAGTTTAATGCAACTTGATGCATCTTTCTTGGGTCGTTTGCAAACGTTGAAAGCGTGCTCACTGCCAATGCCAATGCCAATGCCAGATCAGGTCTTGTGGCTAATATTGTGTACATTACAGTATCAAGAATCTTCTGATATTCTTTCTAATCACCTAATGCGGGTGCTTAAATTCAGCTAGTTTTTGTTGCAGATCCAATAACGATTTGACCGGTTTACACTCTGCATAGTCAATGACAATTTGACGACCAAACTTTTAGCCCAACTCTAATGGCACACACAACACGGAGTAGTGTGCATGTTTTTTCCACCAGCATACGGTTTGCCACTCAGCAACATTCTTATTAGACAGTAGCCTATTAATGATTAATGCCATTCTCTTCGAACCACAGCCGAAATCCGCGTTTAAAAATTCTGTTATATGTTCCAACAGCAGATGTTCAGCTGTTACCTTAAACAAACAAAATTGTTTATATGCTTCATATTTCACTTTAAAAACAAAGACAAAAAATGTTGGTTTACTTGTAAATCACCAACAATGATGATGGTGTAAAGACTGCCGCCTGATGATAGTTTCTACATCGATCCACAGAGCTCCATGTGCAATAGTCCCAACAGCCAACACTCATAACGACCGATTAGGTTTCATTTCTTAAACATTTCTTTATGCCAGCTTCACTAATGGCTTCACTAATGGCATCACTAAAGTATCAATAAAGTTAATTCTTACTACAGCATCACTGCTTTGATTTCTTCGCTCGAATACCTTGCTCGTATACTTGTATGCGCACACACCTTCGAAGGCACAGTTTCATATTCAGTCTTAACTTTGTATATGCAACTATTGCGCAAACTTTTAAACGCACGACAAACACACTCGTTATTGATGACTTCATAGAGTAGATTCTTCTAAATACAAGTTAAAAAATATGTATTTTTGACAACTCCGCCAAAAAATGTTGACAATTTTAGAGTCGTCACACTTTCCTTCCTTTTGGAAAAGGTGTCTTCGGTTTGGTCTTGTTTTGGGATTTTTGCAAATTCTTCAGCTAGTCACTGCCATTCGGCGACAGTTTCAGTAACCTCAGCCTGTTGATAGGGGTCCATCGACGCTATATCATCCTCCGTGTCTCTATCGGAAAGGTCACGTATCGCTCCCAAACACTTGCAAATTCTTTCCATCAGACGCATTTGTCGGTTGTTGGAATATGTTGGAGATGAAATATATTCTGGTCGAGGGGTGGTATAATTGATTGCTGGTTCACGATCAAGTTTCTTACTAAGTTTGCCGTTACTAACTTCGGTACCACATCTTTCGTTTTTGCAATGCAAAACATCTAAAAACATCTAAAAACATGTTGCAGAATATAGTTTTGAACTATACGAGCAAATAGGGTTTGACCAATGCCAACATCAGCATCGGTATTAGTGAATTAATTGCGCCAATACTGATTTTTTTTTTTAAACTTGAAAAAAACGTTCGAGTGAAGTGACAACTTTGCGGCGAAATCGTCACGTCAGTTTGATACTTCCAAGTTGAAGATTCAGTTACCACAGGCAAATATCAAAACCTACTTAAAAATAGACTCGAATTGCACGGATTAAAATTCCAACAAGATTTTGTATAGCTCATCCTGCTAGAACCACAACAAATTAATTGTCTCGAAAGGTATCAAATGATTGGATTACCGAGGCTAGAAAATCCACCTGACCTTAGCCCAACACAGAATTTGTGGGGTTAACTAAAAAAAAAAAAAATGAAAACTAGACCCCAAGATGGAATTGATTGATGTTAGCAAAGATGAGTGTAGTACGTGTAAATCTTTGATCTTCTTGAGAACTGCAATTTTTAATAACGAGCCAGCTTTAAAAAAATAAATAGGAAGCAAATGTTGAATTGTGATGTAATACGCAATTAAAGGTTAATAACGGTTTTATGGGGTGTTAAGTTGTGATCCTTGCGGTATTGAGTTAACATATTCATCCTCTCGCTCTAACTTTAATTACCGCTTTTTTGCCCGTAAATTTGAGCTAATTTTACTCGCGGTGGGCGATGACCTGTTGAATCTTAGAGAGGTACAGTCGCCTTCCAGGAAGAGTAAGAAAGAGAATGTAGAGGGGGGAGGGGTTGTACAAGGCGTCTCAGGCGGGGGATATTAGGCTCGTAAAGGGCAGCCCGCTAGTGGGCGTCTGATGGTGGTGTGTAATAGGTTTGACGAGAGAAATGTTTTCTAGAGGGCACTTGGGACGCGTCAACTAAACACTAGAAAGAAAAGTTTTCAACCTAGGTACACCAATTTGTTTGCAGACGCCGCACAAGTTCTCGTTGCGATGCTTTTCTAATGGCGCTCGTTTGCGGGCCTTTTGTAGTTTTTATTCGTGGATTTCTGAGATTATTTTTGAGTTCCTGATGTCAGCCTAATATTTTTTTTTTTTTTAAATATCGTAGGTTGTTTTTTTAAGTACAACTACTTCCGTTCTACATTTTTGTTTTCACAACAAAACGATCGCAAAGGCTAGTCATATATTTCAAACATTTTCAAACATTTTTCAAACGTGGCAAAAGGTTTTATTAGTTTTCAAAAATTTCGAAAATTTCTCAAAAAATTTTGACATTTTCAAACATTTTCAAACATTTCTGCGGTTCACGGATAATTATTTACACATTTAACATGCGTGATTGATTGATTGCAAAGGTAAAGAATGTTTTTTGAAATCTCGTAAATCCTGATTAATGTAATCAGTGTGAATGAGGAATTAAATAATTTTTGGGATTTATCCAAACTGAAGATTTGTAGCTTTTCCTTCCACTGCCTACAAACAAGCATCTGCATACGCATAAAAGAGAGATGCGAATATGATCAGGTTGTTAAGTAAAAATATAAATAAATAATGAAAGCGATGTAAATGTTGACACATTGCTCTAAAATTTCAAAATTATTCACGTTGCATTTTGCTAAAATTCCGTTAAAAATAAAATAACGGAAAAGAATGATGCGCAATTCTATTCATTTATTTCAGGTGTACTGGTGTTGGTCTAGTGTTGATTGTATATGTAACTAACCTTTTAGGCGTTGTTCATTTCAGAAGGTTCAATCTATGATTGCTGAAGCCCGAGGCATGGGTGGGATCACTTAAAAGATGGGTGTGGGTTTGTAGGGGGTCTTCCAATTTATTGCTGACCTTTAACGTCAACTTGTCATATGTAATCACTAGTAAGTTTCATCCTTGTCTTCACTATGTGAGTCTAAATTCTCACGATATTCACAGTTTACTTAAAGAAAAACTTGGAAATATTAGAATAGATTTGTGAGAAGAAAAGATTATCTGTTATTCACTCCAGATATGTCTTTGTCTGGTGAGGATTTGTTTCTTGCCGAGACGTTCGGAAAGATACGAACGGTATTATAGGAATAAGCTTATGTGACCCTGCTTGATGCAAACTTGATCTTTTCTGTTTTACTGTCTTCGGAATGTTGTATCGATAGTCCTAGGTTGTATTAAGTAGGTCAATATTGGGCTTTTGAATGATGATGAAAATATGAAATGAGAGGTTATTTAATTTCCTTTAAATATTACAAATACCGTAAATGCGATATTTCAGCCAATTATAATCTTCAACTGTTAGCGGTTTGACGATTATATTTTTTAACTTCAAATAACTTACAACTTATAATTTATAACTGATGGATATAAGTTTTAAGTTGTAGATAGCGTTTACACGTTGAGAATGTAACTTATAAAAACGAAAGTTATTTTAAGTTAAAAACCGTAATCGCCAAATCTCTATTACCAGTAATTGGAATTTATTTGTTTATTTATTCAATTTAATTGTACTTAATTAATTAATTAATTAATTAATTAATTACCGTAGTTTGTTTTTTATTATTTTTTAAATTTTTTTAAATTATTTATTTATTTATTTATTGATTTATTTATTTATTTATTTAATTAATTTTTTTATTTATTTATTTTTTTTTGCAAAATTAAATGGTTTCTAACACGGTGTTTAAAACAGTTTTACTTAATCGAAAACTTGGCAATTAGTTGTATAATTGAATTATCAGCTTTTCCCATTTATTTTTTTTATTTTGTTTACATTAGAAGCGTGCTTGGAATTGTACGAGAAATAGACATAATTGACAGAAAAGACAATTGAATTAAGGGATTTATTGAATGGTGGAAGTTAGTTGTGTAGCTGTTGTTGTCACAATTGGTCGCTTTAGGGTAAGCATCAGCTTTAAAGTGGTTTAAATAAACAAAAATCTGAGGTAAATTAAATGGACATTGTTTATCTACCTTCGTTAAGAAAGGAGGAATAAAATTGACAGCGTCTGAACCTTGAATGCGCATTTTTAATAATTATTTTGTACATAAAATAAAATTTAAAATCAACAATTGTTATTTATTCAAAGTAGAAATAAACTGTTTGCAATTATCGTTATTTTTCTGACACCTTGACTCACCTACAATTAAAAACATATCGAGCAATGTTTACGGGGAGAGAGTAAAAAAAAATGGTTATCTCGATGGATGTGTCTTGCATTTAAAGTAAAAAGAGGATGTCGAGTAGTCATAAAAAATTCAATATGGCGATTAGGATGACGCTCGCTACATAAATGCAATGGGAGAATTTTTCAAAGGATAAAATCCCCGAGTACGTCGATTATAGCACGTTCAATGACATCGGAGCATTCTCAGACCACAAGATTGATTTCATTCAAACTGCTGGAGTTCAAATTCTGGGGTCCGGCGAGACCACATTCTTTTCTTCCACGAATTTTCCGATTTATGGCGGCCATAACTCGGAAAGCGGGCGCATTGAAGCACACCTAAGAAATGAAGGTGATATCCCACGAGACTGCGACGCAACGTATTCGTACATCTTGAGCAACTACAATCATTAAATATTACGTACTCGATCGTAACCCTTCTAGTTGAAAAAAGAGGTCACGTTTCCGTGATGTTTTGGTCACATTTCGGGTCACGTTTTGGTGTGCAGCGTCATCACCCATTCTTAGCACATCACCGATTTTTTTCCCGTATACTTTCATGCGTCATTTTTCATCAGTTACCCGAGATTAGCTTAGGATAGATGAGGTTTGGTTTGATTTTCTTTGGTTTGGTTTGGTTTGGTTTGGTTTGGTTTAGTTTGGTTTAATTAGGTTTGGTTTGGTTTAATTTGGTTTAATTTGGTTTGAGTTGATTTGGTTTGGTCCTGCAATTTACCATAGATTGATTCTCCCGGGATGTCGGTACAAAAAATTCCTCTCACTCTACAGCTTGCAATAAACAGGGCATGGGTGTTATCATTCGCGGCATTTCCGTCTCCGTCACCCCCAAAATCATCTTTTTAGATTCTTCCGTTACCCATCGTGGTCGGCAGCTACTCCTCATTGATCCGATTGGCCCTACGCTTCGAAGAACATCGCGACGCTTATCAATGGATCCGATGGAACTCAACGCGCCTTCGCATCTTGGTCCAGAGCACGCCCATTACCATCGAAGCCACGGTACCAATGGCAACGACCCGACCGCAACGGAATAGACGACCACCGAGCCGACTTCGGGCTAGCAGTTGTCTGACTCACATAGGGGGTTGACGAGAGGCGAGGAGAGGAGAGGGAAGGGAACGATGTTACATATCCGCCATTGCGAGTATATTTATTATTACACCCGATGTTGTACAAGTTGCCGAGCAATAAGTGCGAAGCAACGTAAACCATTAATGAGCACGAGAAATCAGTCGACGTACAAAATTAAAACCAGAAAGATGCTTCTTTATTTTTCCTTATTTTTTCTTTTATACAAAGTTTAACAAATGAAAATAGACGGAGGTTTAATCCGGATGACAACTTCGCAGCATACCTCGGTGAATTTTCTTACGTGCAAATCCACATTAATTAGGTTAGTTGATGGGCCGAGAATCGATGATGTTGTACGTATAAATACGAGCTGCTCGGTGTTCGGTCTGGAGCCAGTTTTTTGTACTACCGAACATTAAAAGCGTTCGGGTGTACTCTTTTTATAATTTAAAAAAAAAGAAAATTATTCAAACTAAAAAAAAAAAATTATTTTTGTAGGGTAAGAAGGGGAGAAAAGTATAAGGAGAGTTGGAATGATTTGTTTTACAAGGTGAAAAAGGTCTATTGAAAGGTGTTAGGTGATATATTAAAAAGAATGTCACAAATTAAGTGCAGCTGTAAATTTGTAATGGTTTTTAGGTTGGAGTGGAGTTGGAGCGTATGATCGGAGGTGCTGAGTTCACAGGAGGGTCATAGCCACGAAAAAAATATGTGCAGTAATTTAAAATGGAAATAACTTAAGGGATAAAAGTAATATAAAAAAAATTAAGACTTTTTTGTGCTGACACGCACAAAAAAGTTCTAAGAAGTGTGAAGAAGAGTAGAATCTTATTTTGAAGTATTTGCGCTCGTCCAACGTTGTAATCAAAGAAATATACCACCTGTTTCAATCGAGATAATTATTTGACTGTACGTGTAGTAGCGGCGGTAGAGCGGGGCGAGCAATTTTTATAAGTGCAAAAGCGTGTGGTAAAGGCGACGAGGGGCTCGTGATGACATGTGCCGAACAACAATTTTCATTTCTTTTCATTGTGCGAGTGAGCGTTTGGAGTGAAAACGAGAGTTTTGCCAAGTAACAAAGAAGAAAAATTTGAAAAAATAAGTTAAATCGTTGACTCGGATTCAAGTATTTAGTTAGATTGCTGTTTTTTGGTTTAAGTTTGATAATGTGCCTATAAAACATCTCGCGCGGTTTTATATTACTAGTATAGGACGAGTGGTTATTTTGGTGTCGCTATTCCAACGGCGAAATGACCAATTCATTAATTTCGCCATTGGTTTCGGGTTAGTTTCAAATTTCGCAATCCGTCTTACATCTTCGTGTCATTTCGTCGTCAATCAACGAAAAACATTCCGGCATTAGAAATTCCGCCGTAATTAAGTGTGGGATTCCTTATTTGTATGCTAAAGTTTATAGGTTTACGATAATTGGTTGAATTCAACTTAGCTGCTTGTATTGTATCGGAAGATTTGTTTGCATTTTTGGTGGTATATTTGTTTCTATTTTCAGGTATACCCATACAGTTCAAAGATAAATTTTACAATTTTTTTTTACATTTACCCAGTTTATGTATTCCAAAATGAAGGCATTTTGCAGAATTCAAGTGTACAAGGTAATGCATTAAATAATGCACTCATAATACAATTTGTATGCCGTAATTGTATTTACACAATGCATTCGTATTTTACAAATGCGGTAATAATATTGTAGAATGCATTTCATAATATATTTTACAAAATGTAGTACAGTTTGCGCACCAATAGCTTACAAAAATGTATTTCAAAATACATTGTAATACATTGAAATATTAATTGCAATGTATTTTTTAACTATATAGGAGGTGACCAGCGTGGTGAGCCGTCCCAGTTCTACCGATTTCTGCGGAAATAAGTGAAATTTTGAAATCATACGTGCCCACGTCAACGGTTATCGCACCAAGCTGATATTCAGTTTAGTTGAACGACCCCTGGGTGGTTGTTAAGGCGTTACGGTGTGTGATATTTTTGAAGTCCAGAGTAGCTCAATTGGTAGAGGATCCCTCCCATCCACCCATCCAGCAAGTGGTGGGGTCTATCTTTTGGGTTCCAGGGTGATTTGCTTTAATAGTGTAGAAAAGTTTGCAGATGGTATTATTTGTAGTTACCGAGTCAAATATTGTGGCACCAACGCATTAAATAACAAACAATAGTCAGTAATTGATTTAGTTTTCGACAACAAAATAAATGACCGGTGCTACAATAACAAGAAAGATCAAGATAACCCCCTTTAAAACTTTTTTTTCTTCTACTCTACTCAAAATAAAACACTGAAATAAGCTGGGCTCCGACTTGGATGGATTGTCGCTTTGCCTTTGACAAAACAGAATTTTAAATTCTGTCATGTCATCGCAGTAATCTATTAGTTTGCAATTCCAATTTGCGCCTGTAAATGTCAATTTTGATTAAAAGAAATGTGTAAGTGCCTACCTGCCCAGAGAATCCACTAATTTGCATTGGCTCACCGTGTCAATAATACAACGGTGATCTTAACTGTCACTCTCAACACACACTATAGCTCGCGCTAAAGAAAATTGAGTTCGTATTTGTAATAGACATATGTTGGCCTAGCAATGGACATGTGTGCTCAAACTGAACTAATTGTTCCTTAGAGCGCTGTAGTTATGACTTATGATCATCGCTTTCTTACTGTACTTCAATAGTATATAGTTTTTAGGCCATCTTTCTGCTGCTAAAGGAAGTCAGATAAAGGTTATTCTTGTGTATTGTGTGCACAACTGTTATTTAGATTGTCCAGGCCTAGCCCCGAGTTGTAGACTAAGGAGAGAAGAGAAAAGACGAGTTTCCTTTTTAATTCGGAATATAACACTAGGCTGATTTTAGTGGTTACCAGTACAACCTTTTTACAAACTAACGGTATATATAAATTATTAAAGCTAACAATAATAATAGATTTGGCAGTTATTATTTATACAAAAATCATCACAAACATGAATATTGCTCGATGTCACGTCGTCACTAGCTGAACTCTGTGATGCTGATTAGAATGGAAATAGCACGAAGTTCAATCCTAAGACTAGGTTTCGTTACAGTTATCACTGAACAAAAATTGTGTATTTCCATAAAAAAAACATTATTGGAGACATTATTATAGGGGCAATTGGAAGAATTCATGTTTGGAAGAATATGGAAAAGAAATTTGATATATTTTGTGAGCATTTTATTGAATTTCAGTAAATCTCACAAAACTGAAAGAATGGTGTTGGAACTTATTGTTAATTGAATAAAAAGCAATGTAAATTAGGTTTGGAATTTTGTATGTTTACAATATTAATTTAACAAACCTTCAGTTCGCGCCTGCTATTTTGATGCCAAATTTATAAATTACTGCGCATTCCTTTCTGCGCAGATGTTTTTTTAATTTTACTCGAAATTCGATTGGTTTACCGTTGTGTGCAACAAGCTTGACAATCGCCGTGTTAAATTCGTGCGCAGAACATGATGCGCAATTTGAATTAAGCATCAAGATACCGGGCGCAAACTTTTTTTGTAGTCGTTTCCAATTCCAGCTTGTGAAATTTATGGAAATCATTTGTTAATGCATTTGTTTAGTGGAGAACCATGTATAATAAATCGACTTTTACAATGTATAAAAGTTACAGAATTCATAGTCAAAAACCTATTTTTATAAATTGCACAAATTGGATGCATAAATAAATGCATTCTAATCTTTTTTTTTTTCTTGTTAAAAGTAAAGAAAAGATTGTATTTAATGTTTGGAAGTAAGACGGTTTTCGTATGCAAAATATGAATTACTCCCGTGGAAAACGCATTACAAACATTGCATAAATATTATATTTTATATTTGAAAAATAAAATTGTAACTAATCTTTAAATTTTATTCACTGGAAACAAATAAGACTTTACAAGTTGTTCACGTTGGTATAGTTAATGTAAAAATATAATGTTTACAGCTTAAGTAAAGTTATTGTAAAGTGGAATAAAAATTAGAAAATTAACTAAACACTTCTTAAGTTTGATGTTAACACTACGCATGTATACAATCGTGGTTACATAAAATGTTCACGCAAACCTTAACCTACCTAGTTGGCTCGGGTTAGCATTGAAATTTTAATGCTGACCATAGCCAACTTAGTTGAATAAGGTTGGCACGAACATTTTATGCGACCACGAATGTACATTAAATTTAAGTTGAATAAATTTCGATAAAATTCGAGTTCAATAATTCGTATTTCAGTTCTATTTTCAACACATTTCTTGTTTGAAAATCTAAATTTTTTTTCAGTGTAACTCCAATCGGGTCTATCGCACGATTAATTATAGATTTCATTTTCCACAGTTGTGGTGCAAACTTGCAACACGGACACGGCGATAGATAATCCATATTTTCTGCGTATAAATATAAACTGGCAGATAGAGATACGGGCGATCATGTCTTGGGAAATCCTTTGCAGGTATCGAATTTAGACTTAACTTCAAGTCCTGCAGTTGATGGGTTTGTGCCAATCCGTTTTACGAATTCACACCTGAACGACTAACACGCTATGCCACCCTTCGGCTAAAAGCCGAGCTGCATATATCACACGCTATGAGAAAGCGGGGAAATAGTAAACGAAGATTCGGTGAAGTGGAAAAAGAAAATAGTTTGCTGTGTGGGGTGGGAAGCGAAAATTATAAATAAACAAAAAGGAATGAGATAAAGCGAAATAAAATTATTCCAGCTCGTGCGAATAAAAAGAAAACAGAATTCGTCTTATATACCGTACCTACATCTTTGAGGTGTGAAACACCAGCTGGAAACTATTACATAATTCCATAAGATTGGTTGTTGCCTAAAAAAAATGACAAGAACAAAAGTTTATGCTCGATAAATTCATTTCAAGTGTTGCGCAAAGGGATCCGAGCAGTTTGTTTGCTTTGCTGTTGTTCGCAAGGCTGAATCCGTTTAAGGAAAAATTGATTTTTTTTAATTTTTTTTTTTTAAAAATGGTTTTAATTAAGTGTGTGAAGGAAGGACTTTAAGCTTTCTATTTGCTGATTATATTTGCAAATTTGTGTCTTTATGCCTACAGGAGGAATGGGGTTTTCTATTTCTTCATTCAATTTAGGCCCGTTGTAAGTTTAAGGTTAATGGAATTGAATTTTAAAGTGTTCCGCGGTCGAAGACTCGAAGCCAATAATTTTATTTTTTCTCTGTCGCACGCCGTTCCTGAATTTTAATGAGGATGTTGAAATTGGAAGGAATATCTCAAGAGTATACATTGGCACTTGTCTACTTATCTCGTATTACTATAATATAGTACACTTAGTTGAAAATCGATTTCTTCGAATGGTTGTAATTCATCGAGCAATAATTTATTAATGGCTGTACAGATTATGCGAATGATGAAAAGAATTACAGAATGGCTTAATACATAAATTAGGAAACTTAAATTTTGAAATGCTGGGTGTTCCTGTTGAAAAGTTAAGTTTGTGGATTGTTGAGGCCATGAAACCTGGTAGATTTATCAACTTTTCGTAATTTTGCTCCAAGACGAAATTATTTTAAACTGAAAGCAGAAAAGCATTCATCAGGCGTGGCCAGTTTGGATGTCAACAGAGGTTGTTTATATTTATTTATGGACTGGTTTGAAAATTTAAAAAAAAAAAAAAAAAAAAAAAAAAAAAAAAAAAAAAAAAAAAAAAAAAAAAAAAAAAAAACTGCCGTTTCAGGCATTATGTAGTCGTTTCGTTTAAAAAACTTCCATAGACCACCGTGAAGTTTTGCAACACGAAATGACTAAAATGCCTAACACGTAGGTTTTGAAAAATCAAACCACCTCTGTTTACAATTTACTTTGTAGCGGTAAAGTTGATCAACAAATTGTTTTTATGTAATCGCTTAAGAGACGATTACTGTCAATCCAATTATCTACTAAATATCAAATTGACAGCACTTTGAAATTGCTACGACATCACATTTATTTTCAAACGTGAGCTGTAGCACAAATTGGTAGTTTCACCAATAAAAATGCATCTTTGGTAACTCTTATTTCTATTTTCTTAATTTTGTTTGAAAAATGTAGCGTTAAGGCAGATAAAATCAACGTGCCTTTTTTATGTTGTATGTAAATAAGGATTTATTTACTTTTTAATTGGCGACAAGGTAAATACGCAGTGCACTTGATTTTTGAGGTCACCAAGAACTACTAAGGTTACATACTACCCGCGTACTTGACACTAGATCTTATAAAACATTACAAGTCTCAAACAAATTTCAAATTCTTTTTTAAGCCGACCGTTATTAAACAATGGATTATTATTATTATTTGCTATTTGTGACAATATTTGCGCAATAGTGACCTTGAGTGCTGGCACCAAACAACATCAAATTTCTACGATTTTTGTTTTTGTTTTTGTTTAATTTAATTTTAATTTTTGGTGACCCTGAAGGATTGTCGTCACTGAGAAACATTCTCAATGATGACCCCTTTTGGAGTCCCCATTGTGAAGGGTCATTTCCCTCCCACGTGGCACCAACCTGAGTAGTGAGATGCAGGTGTGTGCCCTGGGTGAGAAATTGTCACATCACACTAGTCATCATTGGCTGGAATAATCATGTAAGAAGAGGATATAGGGATACGTACATTTGGGAATATTCTGCGCTCGACGCAGAAAAAACATAACTCAATAAACCGAGACCGCAGATCCTCAGCACAGTCAGCAGTCAAGACTATCAACAACACATACGCAGTGACAGAGAATAGATAACTTTTGGTAAGAGTCAAATTTCTTGTCTGCAGCACTAAACTAAATTAGTTAAGTACGAGTGTTTTCAATCATACCCCAATAAAATTTGACTATTCTACACTCTTACGTTCGATTGCCTAACGGTGTCGGACCACATACGATTTCTATATCCTAGCCACATTTAACGGCACCTTCCTAGCAGGTTTAACCTGGATGTACATTATCCTACACAACCTTCTCGTGGATTTAAGCCTCGCAAGAACATTCCATCACGTTGTCGTGATCCTGCTTTGATAAGTTTATACGTGGTTACTTACCTGTGGTATTGCTTTACTTGATTAATTTCTCGGGTTATTAATAAATCA
>JAQFXT010000564.1:0-32083 GCA_034683725.1 Strigamia crassipes
GCTCGATGTATCGATGTTTTAAAACTATCGATGTTCAACATCGATGCTCGATGTTTTATCCATCGCAGGACACTAGTGACTGGCTCCGAATCGAGCCGCTACTGCACATGTGCCTGGACTTATTAGATTTTTCTGATCTCCATTAAGTTAGGCTAGGTTAGGTTAGGTTAAGTGTTCCGAGATTAGGTTAGATTCTGAACCAATCACAGAGCAGATGGAACGTTATCCCTAGCCACTAGTTACCGTTTCTCCGTATTTTATTCGGAAGTTGTCTCAGGACCAATGGAAACAAGGAAAAGCAAAAACAATGGGACACAGCATAGCCAAGCTAATCGTTACTGACTCAACACACAGAATAGTCAGACCATGACCAACCTGAGTGTTTGCCATGGCTGGGTCAATGATAGAGAAGCGAATGTCAGCTCTGCAGGCTCCAGGGACCTGAGCAGTCCAACGAACTGTACTTAAGGGCATGGTGACAGCAGAATACCGACCATGCTGACCATGCATTCCACAACCTCGTGGTCAGCGGGTAGCTTTTGATTGGGTTGCTGAGAAGCAACCCAGGCTAAGAGAAACGCATGTTAGAGACACTGACCCTTAGACAACTGTAATAAAGACTTAATAACCATAAATCAGTGTTCTCTTTGTATCGTTTTCTTACCGTGAGATGCGTCCAGAGCTCTGTGATCTTCTTCTGACCACCAGAGTGAGTGGCGGTCATCCAACCGCCACTCACAAAAATTCAAGAGAATAAATGAATAAATAAATAAATAAATAAATACATACATAAATAAAGTCCTTGGTCCTTTATTCCATCCTTCTTGTCTAAATCCTTGGTTGTAGCAAACAAAGTAGCGTCACATATGATCACTTAATCTCCAATTCATTTATCGTCTATTGTTTTTTTGGTCTCATAAAGCTGACACCTTCTGATGTACCAACGTGGGCGAAACCAGACAGCAATTTAAGTAATATTAATCTTTCACTGTCATGTAAGACCCGTTCTATTATCAATTTGATTGATCCCGCTGCTACCATCCAGTATTGGACGATTCTCGGATGATTAAGTTATGAGCGTCCCTGAACGTTGGGTGACAAGATCCACCAACTACATCCAAAAAAAGCTGTTCTAATATCCTACCGTATTTATTCTAAATGCCCGCAAGCCTCTAATACCACGCGGGCTAAGTTTGTGTGCAAACAACGCACGTATAAATAAAACATTTTACACATATTGTGTGCGAAACATTCCATTTGTCCTTTTAAAACATTGCGAAAACGTTAGAAATGTCGCATGGCCGATATCGGTTTTAAATAACCCACAAGCCTCCAATTGCCGCGCGAGGTAAAGAAATATGGTATACTTTTGTACCGTATATGCTCTCACTGAACGTAGGATGCCGAAGCAACGCAGTATCCTTTACTGTGCGACCGGAGAGCCAGCCTATGTAATTAAACGGGTCTCGAATCGAGTGCGAGCATCCAGCACGCATACGATACATGTAACGCTTTTGAAAAAATAAATACAATTTTTAGACGTCTTTGACCTAAAACGAACAATTTTTGGACGTTTTTGATCTAAACGAACAATTTGTGAAATTTTTTTTTATCTAAAACGAAAAATTTTTCAAAATGCCAAATTTTCCATCCATTATTTCACTTAAACGCAGTATTTTAACACTTTAAAATGGATTATTTCATCCAAATAAATTTTTAAAAAAATAACATTTTAAACCGACTCCATTTTATATTTTGTAGTTTATTTTGTACTTATAAGCGGGTCTATTATTTCGCGCGTTTCCATTACTGTATGGGGTATCTAATCTCGATGTTGCAACAACAAAGCAGACGTTCTAGGTGGATATTTATGGTTTATAAAAATAAAAATAAAAATAATATAATTTTTTATTTTTTTTTTTATTTTGAAAATAAATTTTGATCTCATCTTTATAGTTGGGATTAAAATCACGAAAGGAATGGTTTCAAGGTGAGCTCTGTTTCTAGACGTGTAAATCAAGATTAAACTTTCTAGCTGCGAATGATTGAGTGGGTAAGTAATGGTTCTTAATGGAAAATTTTAACGCTCCAATGAACATATTGACATTTAGCACAGATGTACTTGACTTTGCTATGGCAAGAAATTGAAAATTTCAAAAAAACTAAAAATAAAAAACTTTATGGTCTGCTTGCTTTTAAAAAAAATCGATACCGTCTACAAATTTAACAATTTAAAATGTTGAGCGGTTATCTGAAGAAAAAAAACCCTGATTTTGACAGGTAAAATGACCCCAAAAAAAAATGCATAAGTTCACCTACCTATCCCTACATCTCATTCCCCTAACTCAAAAAAGTCCAAAAGTGCCTTTTTAAAACGTCATTTTTTCCAACACTCGACTAGAAAGTTACGAGTTTTTCATTCTCGAATCACCAGATTTAACTCACCGATAAAGTAAATTTCTCGACGATTGGAAAACGTCTCTCGAACGCAAACAAGAGCTTTGGAAACTCCAATTTAATGCGAGTAGATTGAGTGGTTGTTTCCTTAAAAGTCCTCCACTTCATCCGTCATCACTGAAAGTGGGTTTTCCGTTCGGATATTATTCCTCAAATCCAAGCGTGTGGCCAAAACCTAGTTTTAATTAAATAAAAATACGTCAGTTCAAGTATATTGGTTTATTTCTTTAGTCTTTTTTTACTTACCGTTATTTTACCATCCGCCATTATTGACTAACCACGCCTCATGAGCAAGTCAAGCAGTTTGAAAACGTGTAGAAGAGACTCTTGCATGATTTATAAAATATTTTATTGACGGTCTGAACTTTTCTTGCTCTTCACAAAAGAATAGAACGGAAGAAATCGATCGCCCAAAATAAAAAGCCGCCATTTTCGCAATATTTCGGTGCATGGTGCGACATCTTGAGATAATGGAAATAACTATTAATTTAAAACAAAATATATACAATTTTATACAAGTTGTTGCTGCACAATTTAAAAACACATAAAAAATAACCACGTTTAAAAGAATAATATTAATAATTTATAATTAAAACGTGAAATAAAAATATTTCGCTCTGCTCTGCGTAAACAAAGAGCTCTTATCGGTTGATTCACCCGGTGCTTTCCTGCAACACAAAGCAAAAGTAAACAAACCAATAAAAAGCGTAATTGCACACGGAATTCTCGTAGTTACCTGGAAACAAAAGATATAGAATTTAAGCCACGCACGTTCTTGTACTGTAGCCGTTTCGAAAGCCTCAACTAGGCAAGTGATTAAGTCATTTCAGGCAGCTGTAGCTAGCTTATTGGGCGCCCCTTGTAGTAACTAGAAATAAATTTGAAGCTGCAGCACCGGCGCCTTCCGCAACAGATTTTTTTAAATTGACAAGTCTTAAAATGGCAATATCAATTTAAAGTGCTTGCTACAAGACTTAATGACGATGCATTATTTTTCTTGATAAGTTTGAACGAAAAAAAAAAACTATAAAAACATCTATCTCGATGCGCAAACAATAAATCAAAAGCGTTTTCGATTTCATTTATACCTTCGTCGTTAATTTAGTGGATGGGTTTCAACTAAAAATAATGTTTTGTAGTTAAGTGAAAATAAATGGATGTCCGAATAACAAGTCTGATTAAGATTATGCATGATTGACTTTATTTTTCATGAATTACACCATTACGTTCTCTTTTTGTCAGTACAAAAATTAGACTGATCAATCTGGGATAACCATTGCTCGATTAGCAATCGTTTTATTTAGGGTTTTGCGGGATTGTAACAACAGAACTTTTGAACATCACTGTAGATGTTAAAAACAAGCTTCTTGTTCTCTTTTCGATTAGTATTGGCGCTATTTACGTCATTAACCTGATGATCGAGGACCCGAGTCAAACAGACGACGAGGGATTTGAAACGGAGCAAAGTCACAATTCGATATTTGGTAGCACACACAAGGAACACCACATTAAATTGTTCATATCTTGTCAAATTTGGTGCACAGTCCGAAAGCGGGAATCAAACCCCAGTCCCCCATTCGGCAGACAGGTGCTTTATCAACTGAGATACCCAGGACGCTCTTAACCAACCAAAATTTTTGAGACACCATTACCTCTTTTCCTAAAATGACGAAGACAATTCCCATTCAAATCAGACAAATTTATCTCATTAAAACTGATTCCAATGCAGAAATTACTCCAAAACTCAAAACTCTTTGGGCCAGACAGTCAAGAGCAAATTTCTCACGCACCATCAGCTACACTGCAGTTAATAATATTTTTACCTTTTAAAACATTAGAAAAAAGTCTTTGTTTTTGTTTAAATTACACACGTTTTTCGATTTCGAAAAGTCAATTTTACCATAAAATGTATAATTTGCACATTTTGAATCCGGCGCTCACTAGATTCGTCACTAGATGGCGGTAAATACATAGCCAAAAATTAATCGATTCTAGTTGTCTGGACTTGCCGTCACTCCATTAGTCTTGTCCCGCTTTCCTCCGCACGCTTGTTGCGGTTGCGATCGTGGTATTTGAACTTGTCTAAAACCATCTTAGGAACAATGAATGAAAGTCCAACATGCATCGTGACGTCCGCTACGTTTCAAACCTTCACAGATGCAGAAATACTTAAACTAAGTGTCATCGAAGTGAAAACGCCGAAAACATTTCTTGCCTTGGGCCACCCGGTACCCGGCAGCGTTTACGACCACGCGTTAGGTAATCGCTATATCTTCATCAACTCGTAACACACGCTGTAACTCATTATTTCCTTCCCCAAAACAGGCTGTTCCGGTCGCGGGGAAATATGTGCAACTTGCGGCGGCGACCACAACCGTTGTCCGGGACATATGGGGCACATATCGTTACCGTTACCCGTTTTCAATCCATTATTTTCCAAGTTTTTACACAAAGTAAATTTAAATTAAAAGGTTATACATCTTGTACATTTAATTAATTGATTAATTTTTTTAAATTTTTTTTTTTACTAGCTTCTGCGTGGCTGCTGCTTAAAATGTCATCGAATAATTGCACCAAACTCGCAAAGTTTACTACTTCAAGCTCAATTACAGCTTTTGGATTACGGAAAAGTTACGATGGCTCAGCAAATATCGGACGAAATGACCGAATTATTAAGCAAAAATGCGGAGGAGGATGTGTGTGATGAAATTGAAAAAAGATTGAAAAAAATGATTGCAGATGACGTAAATGGTATTTTTTTTTTTTATTAAATCAAATTAAATTGAACAAATAATAAAGAAATTAAAAATTGATGTTTTTTTTTTTTTTAATACAGATTTAGATGAAATTAAGCCTAAAGTTTCTCAAATGAAAAATGTTATCGCGTATAAACAATGGATATTAAAGGAATTCACTCGGAATTACTTTTTAAAACCGTCAAAAAAATGCAGTCATTGTCAGGCACCCAAGTATCCGATTTTTCGCCTTTTAGACAACACGTTTATTATGTCGATTACAAGAAGCAGGAAACTAGCTGTAAAGAAATCGACTAAAAAGAAGTCAAAGAGGTTTGTTAGACATTTATTGCATTATTAGTAAATAAATAAATAAATTCTTTCTTAAATTTAGATCTAAGAAGTCTGCTGACGAGGAAAATTTGCTTATCGAGTTAGAAGATAAGGAGAATGATGACGAGGAGTCTGAAGAAATAGCGGGGCAAACTTTGTTGACTGCTACGGAAGTGCACCAACATTTAGTTGCTATATGGAATCGAGAAAGCTCGTTTTTGAAGTGTCTTTTTCCCATTTTGAAATCGTCCTCGTCACAATGTCCTCTAGATATTTTTATCATACGTGTGATTCCAGTTCCTCCTCCTAAATTTCGACCTGTAAGTAGTTGGCAATCGGGATATTAAAATTAAAAAAAAAAATGTGTTTAAATGTTTGTTTTGCGTTTTCAGCTGAATCGACTTGGTGATCAGAAGTACGAAAATCCGCAAAGTCTTAATTTAACTCGGGTTGTTCAAACGTCTATTGTCATTCGTCATATTTTAAACAAACTGAAAACAGACGATGAACTTCTACTGGATGAAGAATTTGAAGTATGCTTTTTTTCTAAAATTATTTTGTGTTTTATTTAATTCTAATGTTTGTTAAATTGCACTTTTAGAGAGCCTTGAGGAGACTCGAAGGTACGACCCAGGCTGAAAAACTAAGATCAGCTTGGATTCTTCTTCAATCTCATGTCAATGCAGTTCTCGACAATGATGTGTCTGCTAAGGGTGCCGACAAATCAACAATAGGTGTAAAACAGGTATACAATCGACAAATATTGTCTAAAAACAGAAAAATTAACAAATATTGTCTAAAAACAGAAAAAAATAACAAATATTGTCTAAAAACAGAAAAAATTAACAAATATTGTCTGAAAACAGAAAAATTAACAAATATTGTCTTAAACAGAAAAAAATAATTAAAAATAACATTTATTTGTAGGTGATTGAGAAGAAAGAAGGTTTATTCCGACAGCACATGATGGGGAAACGTGTCAATTACGCAGCACGTTCGGTTATTTCACCAGATCCTTACATCGGCGTCGACGAAATAGGAATTCCTGAAGTTTTTGCTAAGAAATTAGTCTACCCTCAAGCAGTTACACCTTGGAACGTGAATGAGTTACGTCAAGCCGTCATAAACGGCCCAGACAAACATCCTGGGTAATGTAAAGAAACGTGAACAAAAGTAGCAAATTTTTTATTTTTTTTTTATTGCTCAACGTTTAGGGCAACTATGGTCGAAAATGCGGATGGAAGTTGTGTACGATTGGACAAAAGTGAGCTCAAGAGAACTGCAATTGCGAAACAGCTGCTCACACCTGGTGTTAACAAAGAACTAGACGGCTGCAAAAAAGTATTAGAAAAAATATCGAACATCCAACACTAACGCGAACATGAAATAACGTGTTTTTTAATTTAGGTTTTCCGACACGTAATTAATGGCGACATGCTGCTCGTTAATCGGCAACCGACATTACACAAACCGAGTATTATGGCGCACAAAGCGCGAGTTTTACGCGGCGAAAAAACGCTCCGTTTGCATTATTCCAACTGCAAAACCTACAACGCCGATTTCGACGGTGACGAAATGAACATTCACCTACCTCAAAGTGAACTTGCGAGAGCCGAGGCGCGACTGATCGGTAAATTGTTCAAATTAAACGACAAGTGCCCATCTCATCTCCTTTTTTAAACACGCAGCTAATGTAACTAACCAATACCTCGTTCCTAAGGATGGCACGCCCCTTGGAGGGTTAATCCAGGATCACATGATCTCCGGTGTGCTTATGACAGTGCGCGGAAGGTTTTACAACAGGTACATCTTCAAAATTAGCCAAATTTATTGAAATTTATCAAATAAAATTGTAATTTTATTAGGCAAGAGTACATGCAACTAGTGTTAAAGGCTATTCCGTTATTCCCGGGGCAAATTAAAACGCTTTCTCCGGCTATTTGGAAGCCTCGTGCATTATGGTCTGGAAAGCAAGTCATTTCTACTCTACTAATAAACTTAATACCTAAGGATAAACCGTTAATAACGCTTGAAGGAACTTCTAAGATTGCAACTAAGGTTTGTAACGGGATATTTTAGTCGAATGTAATTTATTTATGAATTTATGTATTTATTTATTTATTTATAGAGCTGGCAACGGGTTCCCGCTAGGGAGTGGTCGGTTGGAGGCAAGATCGTGGAACCCAATATGAGCGAAAGTGAAGTTATCATTAGAAATGGTGAACTTTTGTGTGGCGTATTGGATAAAGCGCATTACGGACCAACTGCTTTCGGACTAATTCACAGCTGTTATGAGGTTTCAGTTATCTATTTGTCATTTAACTCTATTTTTAATCTGATTTTTTTGTTTTGTTATTTTTACAGTTATACGGTGGCGTTGTTTCGAGCGAAATCTTATCCGCTTTGGGCCGGTTGTTTAATTCGTTTATTCAGAACGTTGGTTTTTCATTAGGATCGCTAGATATTGTCAGTGAAAGGAAGGTACGTCGAGCCGCGCTGTATTATGCATCGATTTATCAATTTAAATTACTATCTAGGCTGACAAGAAACGGAAGAAAGCAATTAGTAAGGCACAAAAAGTCGGTTTCGAAGTCGCCGCAGAAGCACTTTCCATCAAAAATCGTGATGACGTCTCGTTAATTATTGATCAAATGGAAGGTGCACATTTTGAATTGGATGACAGGCTGATGAAGGCACTTGACATGGAAATGAAATCGCAAACCGATAAACTAAGCAATCAGATTAGCCAGTAATTATTTTTCAAACAAAATGTAAAATTGATATATAATATTTTTATTTTTCTTCTCGCAGAATCGTAATGCCAAGCGGATTATTAAAAATATTTCCCGAGAATAACTTACAACTGATGGTTTTGTCTGGCGCGAAAGGCTCGACCGTAAACTCCATGCAAATTTCATGTTCGCTGGGACAGATCGAACTTGAGGGTCGCCGCCCACCTCTCACGCCGAGCGGCCGTACGCTGCCGGCGTTTAGGCCGTACGACGTTACACCGAGGGCTGGTGGATTCGTAGCCGGGCGTTTTGCCACTGGAATTGAACTACAAGAATTTTTCTTTCATTGCATGGCTGGCCGAGAAGTAATTATTAGTATTTCCATTATTTATTTTGTAATTTAATTTTTGTAATTTCTTTTTATAGGGGTTGATCGATACTGCTGTTAAAACAAGTCGCAGTGGTTACTTACAACGCTGTCTCATCAAACATCTGGAGGCATTACACGTCAATTACGATTCGACAGTGAGAGATTGCGACGGAAGTGTGATTCAAGTAGAGTTTTTGAATTATTTGGTTTGTTATTGACATTAATTTTGGAATTTTTTTGTTTTTTGGTAGTTTTTGTATGGCGAGGATGGATTAGATATTCAAAAATCAACTTATGTCCAGGAAAAACAATTACCGTTCTTAATTAGAAATCATGGTGCTATTTATGACGAGAAAAAGATCCAACACCTTAAAGCTCGCACAGATCAAGACGAAATTTCATCTATACAGAAATCTGTAAAATCAAACAGAACTCAAAGTAAAAATAAATTTTAACTAAACGCTTTTTTTTTTAGATAAAAAAATGGAAAAAACGACACGGGGATAAAGTAAAGGCAAAGATTTCACCATTTCAGTACTTTAGTAGCAAATATCGAGGTACCGACAGGGACGATTTAATAAACAAGTGGCAAACCATGGAGGAAAACGCAAAACTCAAGTCAGAAAACAACAAAATGAATTATTCATGATTTACTAAATATTTCCGTTTATTTGACTAGATATATTAAAAAGGCCTCCCCATGCCTAGAACCAGTCGTGTCTAAATTGAATCCCGATAGTCATTTTGGTGCTGTAGTTGAACGACTCGAACACCTAATCGATGATTATCTGCATGTAAATCCGAACAAACTAATCGACAACTCGTCCGGGATTTCGTCCGAGGTCTTCAAAGATATGATTAATTTCAAAGCCATGAGTTGCGCGTGTGAACCGGGTGAAGCTGTCGGCCTACTTGCAGCTCAAGTAATCAACCGCTTCGCAACAAAATCGGAATATTTTTTTTACTTTTAAATTTTGTTTTTATTTTCAGTCGGTTGGTGAACCCTCCACACAGATGACGCTTAACACTTTCCATTTTGCTGGGCGTGGTGACATGAACGTTACCTTGGGAATCCCCCGAATGAGAGAAATCCTAATGAGTGCGAGCGAGAATATAACTACCCCCAGTCTGGAGATCCCGTTCCTCAAGTCCGCCGTTCACAGAGCGGAAGAAATAAAATTGAAGCTTTGCCGTGTATATTTGAATCAAGTGATCGACAAAATCACTGTAAATGATAGTTTGTGTATTCAATCCAATCAGTAAGCGATTTTTTAACGTAGAAATTCGAAAAACTAATATTTATTTATTTATTTATTTATTTAGGCGGTACCGTGTTTATAAATTACACTTTAAATTTCTTAAGTATAAGCAGTATCGAGACGTGTATCACACGACACCTCCAAAAATATTGCATTATGTGGAACATGTATTTTTTAAATTGGTGCTTAAAGAGCTGATGAGGAAATGCCGATTAGTGGACGAATCATCGTTACTCGAAACCGAGGCTTTCAATGAGAAGATAAGTGATGAAGATGAATACGTGGAGGAGGAAAACGACGAAGAATTGGACGACAGTGGAGATGAATTGGACGAGGACACGGCTGCTGCGCGATCGAAAAAGCAACGCGGTGACGGAGCTTATGAAGAGAAAGAGGAGGATGACGAGGTCGAGAAAGATATGGGCGACGAAGAAATGGATGAGGAGTTGAATACGGGCAGCGACGAATTGAGTCCAGAAGATGAGGAAAAAGAAGAAAAAGAAGAAATAAAAGACGATGTGGAATACAAGGGGACAGTGAAGGAAAAGGAAAAGGAGAAGACGAATAGGATTAGCGTACGATTTATTATTATTATTATTATTTTGTTGTTGTGTTTAATGTTGTTTTTAATTTTTTTAGTATGTGTTAGGCTTAAATCAATGGGTTGATGGTTACGATTTCGATGCTAAAAGGGGAGAATGGTGCGAAATAACGCTTAAAGTTAGTATTTTATTGATTCAACTGTTTCGTTTAATGTAGAAATTAAATTTTTTTTTTTTTTTAGTTTTCGTTGGACACTAAGACCGTGGACGTAATGTCTCTGCTGCAAAACAGAAGCGCTAAGGCCATTATATACGAGATTGCCGGCATCCGTCGTGCAGTTCTGCGGGAAGTCAATGACGAATTGTACATTAAAACGGATGGAGTTAACATTCCAGTAAAGAAAACGCAACAACTCGCGTTATTTCAGTTGAGATTTAATTTATTTTTCTCGTTTCTTAAAGAAAATGGTCCAGTTCAATCAAATATTTGACCTCAACCGACTGTATTGCAACAACATCAAATTAGTCGCCCAATCGTACGGCATCGAAGCCGCCAGAAAAGTGATCGTCAAGGTTAGACAATTTTTATTTTATAATTTTTTTTATTATTTAAATATGGTATTCTTGTTTGTTGTAATTGCAAATTGGAACGGGCTTATGCAGATTGATTTCATACCCCGTTTGCAAGTTGATCTTTAACCAATTTCCTCGCTGACGTGAGCTGCATCTTTCCAACTTGCTCCCTTCCACCTCGTGTTCGTCGGTGCGTTGATTTATCGGCAGAGTTGACATTTTGATCACCTGATTTATGATCAGCCACTCAATCAATTATTCATTAGTCGTTTGAATTATCGCACCGGAGGGTGCTGGTTGGTATCGTAATCCACGGTTCGCAAGTGGTGACACGAATGCGCCCATTTCAAACTCGAGGTTGAAGCCGAGAAAAATGCGCAGAAAAATAATTTGTGGCATTTTATTTTTCTTCCTTTTGGGCCATATTTCCCCCACCACCCCTTCATCTTCCTTCAACCATGCTTGCCATCATTCTTCGCTTAAAAACCATTCGCCCAAAATAAAATGGAAGGGAAAAATAGAGCTATAAATTACAATGAGCCGAAATGGCCACTGATTTGGATGTTGTGCATTTCGCTGACATTTTAGCTTTTTTTTTTCTCCAAAACTTAATAGTACCTGATTAAGAGTAAGTTTTATTTTTTCGATTTTATTTTGTTCAATTTTTCAAAAGTTGAATATATTCATAGACTGTTTCGTAGATCAGTATTGCAGTTTAATGTAAGGCTTCATCTTGTCATTTAGTCCACTTAAAGGAATTGATTATTCAAAAGTAAGCTTTTTTTTTTTACAAGTAGCTGACGATCGATTGATAAATAAAGGAGAATAGGACGGCCAGCAAAGGGATCAACCGCTGGCTATTATTTTTTAATGGAAACATGAGTATGCGTCAAGTTTTACTTCGATTTTCTATGTCTGTGCGAATTCAAATGGAAAGTGCAGCCAGTTCCACTAATTAACTTTTGCACATTAGGTGCATTTGAATTTTGTGCGATAAACAGCAAAAACTATGAAAATGAAAGTGATTATTTCGTTTTTGGGTCTGTTTATAGTTTCCTTTTGGGTTTTACAAGTAAATGCCAATTAAAATTCCTTTAATTTCACCCTAAACATTACGGGGCATTTTTTCAACGCATTTTTTACGCTTTCACTCACGTTTTTTGGTGGTGGAAGCTTCTCCCGCAAGCATCCAATTGCGAGTTCAACTCTGATCTCTACGCGTGGCAGCCATTTTGAATTTTGCTGTAAAACCCAAAAGCACTTCAAAAACCACTCTAGTCGTGCTTTCTGTTTTTGATGAGGTTTTACGACCAATTTTTGTGTCCGTCCCCTCTGTAGAAACACTAAAAACAGCACGAGCAACGGACAATAATTGAAGCGATCGCAACTCGCACGTTGGTGGTTGATAGCAGTAAACACTTATTAGCAAAATGCACGTGAGGAAACAGGTTTTCAGCCGTATTTCAATTGCACTGCTTCAATCAGTGCAGTTATTATTAACCTCATGCATATGCATATTTGTGATATTTAAGAGTGAAAACAAATTAGTGAGCGAGAATTATGATAAATCGAACACGAGTCTGCGCGACCGAAATCTGCAAGTCTGGTTGACCGCGAGCAAGTCGAGTGTATCTTTTATCCACATGTAAATTTCGAGCATGATAACCGGTCGAGCGGATCGAGGTGAAGGAAAGGGGGTTACGTCGGTGGAACGCCGCGTTCGATGCCTGCGTGTGCCAGCCGCAAGCTGTCAATTTATTGCAAGGTAAGCGCAGTCAGCACACGTTGAGTATAATTCAAGCGCTTTGCCAATCCTTTGCTTTTATTAATATCAGTTAACCCCATCCGCCCACGCCACTAAGTCACCAGATTTGCTGCAGCTGCGTCTCTCAAAGTGTTGATACATCGGGCCTCCGTTGCCTGGCAACCGTTCATCAAGTTAGAGAAATCGTACCCAATTTGTTGAATTTTTTCCCCTCTGTCTTTCCTCCGACTACTCTCTCAGCATTCCATGATTTGTAGCCCCTCAGTCCCATAAAAAAAAAAAAAAAAAAAAAAAATCAAAATTTAAGCTTATGTTCGGATAGATAAGTCGATCACGTGACTTGTATTTGCAAAGCCTAAAGTTCCAAACATATTGCAATTTAAAAAAAAAAAAATTCCGTACCCGTACAATGGGTTTCCCCTCCCGTCCCTTTTTTATTTTTATTTCTTAAGTGGAATTAACTAACCCTGGATCAAATGTTTCTACATCTGAATTGGCCGCTTGATTGTGCTACCAAATCACGTGCCACAAAATGGCTGCTGCATAATCGAGAGCGAATTGTTCTTTTTAGTGAAGCGCACCAGAATTTAAGGCACATTGTGTTGCCTAGCAACACATTCGAAGGAATTTGTTTTCCTTTTTCTTCTCACTCGTCTCAAAATAAGTTGAATGTACTGAATAATGCAAAAGTCCTTTGTATTTGTCTGTCATTTTGAGCAAATTCTCTTCAGTATAATTGAGCCTCGCAAAGAGGTGACAAAAATCTTTCATTAGTCTGTAAATTGACATTTTTGGGATTATCTTGATAGATGAAAAGAAACGATTTTTTTTCTTTCCCGCTTTTTATTCTTTTTTTTTTTTTTTTTTTTTTTTTAAAAAAAGGAAAAAAGAAAAAAAAAATCCATTTCGTAGGTTCTTAAGTTTCTTGGGACCAACCGACCAAAATGAAAACTCGGTTTGAAAAAGAAGGGTCATTTATCATAAGGGAATGTTTAAGCAGAAGTCGATATTGTATATTTTTCTTTCTGCAAAAAAAAAAAAAAGTAAAAAGAAAAAAAAAAAAAAAAATTCAGACCGATATTCAGCTACGAATTCGTGCAAAAACACCACCGAAGGATTATATTGGTGTTAATTTTTTCGGAATTCTGACCTCTGCAGCGAAAGTATGGATCGAAAAACACTTTTTTCCACTCGCATCGACTTCCATGTGTTCAAAGGTTGTTCACTTTTGCCTGACTCAGTTTTCTACTCCCCTGGGTGGAGATGATTCACCTCACTCGAGGTACAGACACGGCTTAACACGTCGACTTCCAAGTTAAAGAAAGAGTTAGCTTACCAGAAAAACTACCCACAACAGCTTTAAACGAAAGCTTTGTGCTTTCAGTTATTTTCAGTCGTAAAAAAAGTTGAACCAAAAAGTACAGTCGTATGCTAACTAACCCCCTCAGTGGTCGATTTTTACTGCGTGGTAAACCAAACTGGAATACCTTAAAGAACAATGAGTCGGTCATCTTGCAGCGGGTTTAAGGCCCAAACTAAATTTTGTGGTTGGCCTTTTTACTCGATGCCCTAAGTGCAGTGTGACAGCAACTTTTTTTAGGGCCCTAATTTGAATATTAGGTTTTGGGAATTTATTTCGGGAGCTCTTTGTTTCGTTGAGGATTTTAGGATTTTGAGGCTCCTAAGCACGCACCTACGGGTAAAATCGCCATTTTGGTTAAAACCAAAAATTTGAAGTTTCGGGACTGCCATTTTGATTTTCTAGCTCGGTCGTTGGAGGAAGAGAAAAAAAGTGCAATCTTATGGGCGATTTTTTGGTGACATACTTATTGGCAAACTTTAAAGGTTAAATGGACCTGGTGCATCATTGAAGAGCCTTCGACCTCCCGCTTTGTGCCTTGATATTTTGCAGTGCTGTCTTTCTGCGACCTCTGCCGGCGAGGGGAGGGGGAAAAATTGGAAAAGATGTTGCGTTGCCAGGCAACGGCATTTCCTTGGCAAGCTCGGTTGTGTTTGGTTCGGTGCAAAAGCAGAGCAGATTCAGTTTATAGTTGGGTTGGCACATAAGTCTTAGGTTGGAATAAAAAATTCTTGCTCAATGCTGCTTGCTGCTCATTTCTCCTTCTCCTTCTCCTTCTCTCGCTCTCTCCTCTCTCTCTCTCTCTCTCCCCTTGCCTACACAAGCGCTTTGGAATTTGGATCATTTTCGCGGGTCGATATTTGAAGCGGGGGCGTCAACGGTGATTATCCGAGCCCCGTTTCCAGCTTTGCATTACCGAGTCGTTGTATAAAGGGTGTCGATTTCTTCTCCAATTACCCGCAGGGAGCCATTTTACCTTTATAAAAACGTCGAATCCAACATTACTCGAAAAGTTGGCTAGTTTTTGCGCATTGAGTGAAACCGGTCGCGTTTTTCTTCTGATTTTTATTGTCATTTTTTTTGTTGTTGTTGCATTTTCCCTCCCCCCGTTGGACAACACCGCTTTAAAGTTGGCGTCAACTCTGACCTTTGCACTCAAACAGTAACATTTCAAGCGTAACGCTCTTGGGGGCTGAACTGAAATCTGTACTTGGCGACCATTTCCATGGTAACTGGCAAAAAGAATGCATTCGTCGCCGGCTGGCTCTGACTCGTGGCCCCGTTTTTAATATTGCGCAGACGCAGATGGGAAGACGCTGGCCTTGACTAAGAAAGCCCGAATGTACGGGAATTTTATTTGTCACTCTGGGATTAGTTTATTGCGTTCCTCTTGCCGATGTTGCCACTTCTGTTTCTTGTCACGAAAAGACGATAAATCAAACATGGATCAAGCGTTTTGAACGATTTACAAGCGCATTACGTTATGCCGAGGTTTTTCCCCCCCTCTCTCTCTCTCTCTCTCTCTCGCCTTCGTTTCGTTTCGTTTCGTTCTCGAGTCTCGACCCCCTTTGGCTAGAAAAGCACCGCCTGCTAGCTCTGGCCGAACTTCGCTGCAGCACATGTACATTTTTTCCCATTTCTGATTTCCACACTTCTCCGGTATAATTTGACCGGACATTGCGGTCGTGTAGGAAGTCGTCATGCCGAATTAATTTCGACTTTTCCTTCATCAATAAACATGGAAGGAATGGGTTTGCACACGCGCCACTGCTTAAGGCACAGCGCATACTAATACGAACGCCCACATTGATCTGGGTCTTGGGTAATTGAAGTCTGCCATTTGCCACCAATTCAAGTGGGCAATTTGAACTTGACTTTAAGCACGTTGTAAGTGTTGCAAAAATGAAGGGTGAAAGGAGGGGTTGCTAGTGTAAATGGATTTAAAAAAAAAAAAAAAAAAAAATCCATAGCGTGTTAAATTCGAAGGTCGCGTGACAGCTCCCAATGGACCCATCACACGAATTTCTTTAGTTATCGGCACATGTTGGCGATTGTCATTCGCTACATTTTGTGATGTCGTTATTTTTTTCTCTCTTCTCCTTTAGGAAATCCAAGACGTGTTTAGTGTGTATGGAATTCAAGTCGATCCACGCCATCTATTGCTCATTGCCGATTACATGACCTTTGATGGCACCTACGCAGGTTTGAATCGTTATGCGATGCAAACTAACACATCCCCTTTGCAGCAGATGAGTTTCGAGACGACCATGCAGTTTCTTCAAACAGCTACGCTTCAAGGTAACGCCAAAATTTGCTTTGGTTTTTTTTTTTTTTTTTTTTAAATGCAATTTTGCATAATGACTAAAAATTGGTAGTCGCAAGACACAAAGGGTCTACTAATGTGACATTACCTTTAATATTTGCAGATTCTAAGGATACGTTGCAGTCTCCTTCGGCGCAGCTGGTTGTCGGAAACATCGTGGGGGTGGGAACCGGAAGTTTCGATTTAATTCAGAAGTTGTGTTAAAACTTTTCGTTTATTAGTAATTATATCTCATATTTTTGTGATTAATAAAGTTGCAAGAAAGAACTACATTAAATTGTCAACTTGCCACTGACACCGGCGGAAATAGTTTTCCCGCCTTTTCCTCTTCTCGACGCATTTACTCGGCTTCTGTCACGTGATCTTCCACGACTCACTGACGTCAGTACTGAAGTATCAGTCGAGGGGATATGATTGGTTACCACGTAATACTCGAAAAAGGCACGCGCCAAATTTCGACCCAATCTCTTGTCTGCTCTCTATTGAGGAACTCTTGGCAACCATTTTTGTTAAGCTGTCTCGCAACCTCGAAAAGGATACATCCTTCTTCCGTGTAAGGCACTAAGCAACTTAGTTCGCTTCCGTTTTTGGGGTGATAACCGAAGAAGGAAACTTCCAGAGTATAACAGTTGGCTTTATCTTTCAAAATACTCGCGAAATATCTGTAGGGAAAAGAAAAAATATACACTTTCGTTTTTATTTACCTGAAAAACACGAGGCGCATTGAACAAAGCGAAGCGAGATTGAACAAAGGAATGTTTGGACGATCGTGTTAATTCTTTATTGAATGCGCCTCGTGTGAATATCTCGCTCGATCCGACTGTTTAAAGCAATTTCGTTGCGGAGAATCAGACGTCAACACTCATTTCCACACTGACGCATGCCCACGCCTTTCCGCATAACGCATGGCCACGAACGTGATGTGAGCATCGTGACAAGCCACTACGCCCGAGTCATGAAAAGCAGGCATTATGCATGCCACTGCGCACGCGCACCATCCATTTCCGGTGTGCTAGAGTAGACATCCCATCACATATCCCTGGTCAGAGATCCTTTTAGGAATTAGAGAGACGCAACGTGTCCACGCCGGTTTCCCCCCTATGGGCCATTGATAAGAAGCGTTTCTATGGTAACCGCAGTTTCCGCGATGAAGTCACGCGCGCAATGGGTCCTGGTGGAGCTCCACATTCATCCGCGGTTCACTCGATTCGACTGACCTAAATGGCGATGTTTGACTTTTGTTTTCCTCTCGCTCTTTTCCCCGCCCCGCCCCGCCTCGCCTCGCCTCGCCTCGCCTCGGTTGCCATGGCAACTGTTGCTAAGACTCGGCCAAATGAAATGGAAAATGAGCAAGGGCAGGCATTAACTTGTTTGAATTGCATGAATGAATTATTGGGACATCATTCTCTCGATAGGAAAACTAGTCGGTTAGAAATTTCAAAACACTACCACTTTTCCCCTTCTTTTTCCATTTCCACAGCTACGCATTGTCTCACGATTGTCAGCCGAGGCTTTAGTCATAACAAAGAAATATCGCAATCGATTGGTGCCGGCGCTCAATCGTAATTTAAACACGGTATTAACTCCCGTTATTTGCCTTTTCATCATTGCTAGCGCCTACACTTTTCTCGCGCACTCAAAACTAGTCTCCCGACCGAATGACGTCAATGCACAACTGCGTGCGAAGCTGCGTGCGAGCAGCGAGCAATGAGCGGCACACACCAAAACCAGACAAATTGTACGTTCAATTCAGTTACACCTAACTTGGTTTCGCAACCAAATATTCCTTCTTTTTTTTTTTTTTTTGTTATATTTTGTCGATTTCCAATGCGCATACAAAATTAGGTAAGTTGTTGCGACTATTTAAAATTCGAAATTTCTCCAATTCACGTAAAATGGAGAGAGATCGCCTTCTAATTATACAAAAACCAACCAAATAGGTCGGCCAGCCACAAGTTTATTTTAGTCACGTTTGCCGAATTGTTTTTCATTCCCAAAAGAGAGGGCATTTTGCATTTCCAATAAAAATTCTTATTTCAAAAGAAAATAGGACTTGCATCGTAAATAAATTCAATTCGCTAACAAAAGTAGATTAAGTAAGCTCCAGTATTGACTGGAAATCGATAAACCGGACGAAATCGTTCCTAGTCGTGTTCGATTTTAAACCAATAATATCGACCGCGCGCGCTCTCGCTTTTTCTTTTATTTTTTAAACAACATTTTCTCTGCCAAACGTTACAAGACTTTAAAATCAACCTTTTTGAGAAACACGATTTTTCAATTGCGCTTCACGTTGCTCGAGTAAATATGGCTATGGAGTTAGCATACTCTTATCCAAATAAGATAAACAATATCAAAGAAAACCGTAAACTTATTTAAACTTGTACCGGCATCAAAAACGCCTGGCTTTTGAAAGATGCCAGTCCCTTAACACATCTGCGCATGTGCATTTTTCCCCTCTCCCTGACCCACGAGCTGGAAATTACTCAGCGCTTTTTTTTCTCCCGTCCAATGGAACAATCAAACTGCACAGGCACGCCACTGGAATACGCAACAATACCCTGGGGTGGTTGCTATGGAAACTGCATTGCCATTTCCCATCCCACCCTTCTCCGTTGCCATTCCTTCCGTTCACCTCGTTATAACCAACTCCACAGAGACTGCAGCTTTAAATGAATATCAAATTCGTACCATTTGCTGCCTCATCATTTTACACCGCGCTTTTTCTAATCGACCATTTTTTTTTTTTTTTTTCTTTTCCTTTTTCCTCTCCATCCTTCTCGCGCATCTTTTCCTCTCTTCAAATTTTTCACCTTCGTGCCGTTCCGTTTTTGTTCGGATCCCTGTTGTAAACCGACGCTGCTGGATTGAAATCTTCGGCAACTTGACCCAGTAGTTTAGGAAAGAGCGAATGTCTCTCCGCCCTGTATACATCATCGTACTGATTACCATAAACGAAACTCCCTTTCAGGCTCGAATGTGCGTGAATGTCGATGAAAAAATCTAAATCAACAGTCTAAAGAAAAATAATAAAAAAATAAAAAATAAAAAATAAATTTCACAAAAAAAAAAAAAATATTGTTTACAAAAGTACGCCCACAAGCGACGTTTACGTCACTACTTACGCTATCGCCATTAAGCTGACGTAAGAGGTTTTTGGTGGCGTAGAGCGTTGGATGAGCCCATGGATTTGCATCCGCCCAACTGCGATTCAGATCAAACCCCATCATAGAAGTCCTGCAATAAAACGCACTTTAACATTCCTCTTTTTTTCACTCCTCCAGAAGAAGAGAAATCAAATAAAAATAAAATAGGTTAAGTAATGATTGCAGTCCTTATTTGTGCATTCAAGAAAGAAATACATTGGGTCAACACATTGGTCACGTTTGCAGCAATTCAATGTTAGTAACGAACCACTGCTACATCGACTGAAAATTAAGCCTACTTCAATTCGTTCTAACAAGGTTTTGAGTCACATAAAGGGGAAGGGGGGAGGGGAAAGGGGAAAAAGGAAAGAAAAACTAAGGGGCAGTAAAGGACCCCCTCCCTTCTTCTCTTTTCCATCCATTTTCTTATCTTCAACTACCAGAAGTGGCCGAACTCATTTGCATAGGATAGCCCTGGTGGTAAAATTGAGTATTAAACGTCGTTCAAAACACCTCCGTCATGCGCCGTTTTCGCTCCCGTGGCACGATAAGGAAACACGATTCCTTTTGATGCTTTTGTTTTGCACTAACTTTCCCATAGGAGCTCAAGTTGGCAGGCAGCCAGCAATAGCAAAGGCAAACGTAAAAGAGCGCTCTTATTAAAAGCCAGCAGCTAAAGGAAATGACAGCGCACGAATTACATACTCATACTCTCACAATGGCTACATCAACGTTTCTAATTAGCAGCGGTCCTAAAGACAAGAATAACTCAACAACAACAAAAAATCACTTTAATAAATTGAATTAAATAAAATAAATAAAATAAAAATTTCAAACAATTATTTAGCATTTTTGAAAACGCATATTGTCCAAGATGTGTACACATCTTTTGACATCAAATCCATATCCCAGATGAAGTAATATTGCTTGCCTTCAAAGTAGAGACTCGATGCCTACTCTGTCTATATATCAAAGACATATATAGATGAGATCACTCCATTTTTCCATCAAGTTTCATTTTTAAGATCTATTTTTTTTTTTAGAATTGTAGATATTGAATTTGTAGGATTGTTTATTCAAGCATATATTTGCAACATCATATATTATGTCTCGTTTACCAAAAAAGTGCCAGCAAATATATCTGAGGCTGCAACATCAGCATCACAGCTACAAAATCATCTACATACACAGCTATGTTTTGATTTTACTGAACCAACCTCTGAGGCTTCCCTCGCTAACATGAAAAGGATCCAAACTCGGTCGAGAGGAATGGAATTTTTTCAAGGGAGGGAAAAATAAAAAACATAAAAAAAGCGCACATATATATATATTTTTTTTCTCAAGAAAATGAAACACTCTTGATAAAAGTTAAAGACAACGTTCGTCTTAGACTAAAATTCGAGAATCTGCAGCATGTTGTGAAGCGTAAAGTAAAGCAGACCTTAAAACTACTCGTAAAATGCGCTGAAATTTGCTTCGAGATCATAATAATCTTCCTTCGTGCTGGATACTAAAGTTGTAAATCTCATATTTTATATTACATTCACATTAAAATCGCCTAACCCAAAAACAAATCACAAATTAACTTTTTTTGGGTTGCCAACATGTTCGTAGAACTTGTCTAAATTAACAAGATAAACCGATGACTTACAAACAAATTAACTTATGATCCACGAACATGTTTTTCTCAAAGATTCTCTCACTCCAACCTAAAAATAACTACGAGATATACTTTCCTTAGAAACCAAACACAACATTTGCTGTAGGTAAATAGTTTGTTATTTTCTAAATGGCACACGTACCTATAATTTCCAAGAAATACTCCATCAGGATTAAGCATGGGAATGACTTTAAAAGTCACATAATCACGCAACACTTTAACAATGGCTTCATCACTCACCAAATAATCAACAAGTCCTTAAAAAAAAATAATAAAAAAAAAAATACAATTAAAAAAAATCACATATTTTCCTCGAACAATCCAATCAAGTGCATAAAAGATTTCGCTTTAATTTATTTCCAAAATGAAATTTTTTTTTTTTTTTTTAAAATGTGAGTCACTTTGTTGCAATAAATCACAACGAGCAATCTTTGATGCACCTCCAAAATGGCATATTCAAAGTCGATCATCACCTTGCACTATATACGAAGCTGGCGTCTCACCAGGATGAACGCGAGATGTGATGACCACCGTTTTCCGCTGTTTTGCTGCACTTTCCCCTTTGCCGATGGTCACAACGGACAATGGACGATGTTGCTATGGAAACGGAGCGGATTAAGTGATCGTGGTGAAAATAAAGCACTCGACAAACGTCAAAACAAAAGCGCAATCGTCAAAAGAAAACAAAAAAAAAATATATGAATTGCGTTACCAAGGCGATGACAGCATCCCACATGCGCTGTTTGCATTTGCGACCCCCTTACAACGAATTCCAGATTTAAGCTGGGATTTAGAACTAAGAAGAAAAAAAAATCTTCAAAGTAATTGGCATCGCCATGGAAACCGCGTTATAAAAACAAACCAAAGGGCAAACCACTTGTTTTTATTGAATCAAATAGACCTAGCAACTCATTAATGGGGGTAGAAGGAAGGAAGGCGGACCAAGAGTAAAGGGGTAATTTAATTGTGCCTACACCTGACTCAAGAAGGACGTTGATAACTCAATTATACACCTTTCCTTGCCTGCACCCTCCACTACACTTTTAACAAGGTGTTCTTTGATTGACCTTACTTAAGTGGAGGGAAGACAGTCGCCGACTTGCCTCTCTCATCTCTCCGGTTATTGATAAATTACACTATTAATTTCATTCACTCGCATTTCATTTCGATCGTTACGTCAGTTTTAACCGAGCAGTGGCAACTGGCAATGGAACAGTTTTAATCCTATTATTTACAAAGTCAGAAACCTTAATGTTACTTTAGATTTCAACCACTGGGACCCTGAAGGGATGAAAAGACCAAAAAAGTCACTCTTAAAATTGCAGTTCAGGGAGTAGTGCGTGCAATCAAAAGTGAAAACACCTCACGTTTCTCTAGTTTATCAAAAACTAACCAGAAACAGGTAAACATTTCTCAGTAAAGCAGCTGTTTTCTGACATTGTTTGAGTATAATAATTGAGTTGTTTGGTTTTAAAATTTGTGTAATTTCATTACAACCGCTTAGTTTATATTTTATTTGTGTTCTTTTAAGTTCATCGTCTTAAATTTTAATTTAAACAAGTTTTAAAGGTTTATTTATACAATTGTGATAAGTTGACATTATTTTAAAAAATTTAATGGGATCCATAAAATAACTCTGTGCTTCTAAATCTAAGTTAATCGGTTAAGAAAAAGAAAAAAAACTAAGCATTACCATTCTAAGTTTTGGTCTTTTTATGTGAACTAGTGTCATAAAACCCCAATCTTTCAACTTTAAAAAAAGAAAAAAAATCGAAGAGAAGAATGGGATGGGATGATCTTAACCGGAAGTAATACTGAATAAATTTAGTTGGATTTAAATTTCGAATCATGCTCTTCTATTTTATTTTATTTAAAGATTTTTTGATTTTTCCATTCCCATTTTTACCTTCCATTAACCCCACATCCTCCTATGATAATACAGGGACAGTAAAATCCAACTCTCTGCTTCCTCATGGTTACCCTGGATACACTGCGTTGGCGGTTTCAAGTTAGCTCCGCTCAATAGGATCTGTGCCACGTAGCTCGGATTTGGATCTAGGGACGGTTTATGGTTTGCTTTGCTGCATACTTTCATCTCGTTCTCATCCGCAAAAGAAAAATACCTCAACATTTTTTTTGTAATTTAAACAAAAACAAAAACAACAAGAGCAATGATATAATGATATATTAGTTTAGAGCCAAAATCGACTTTTCCAAGTTTCAAAATTAATCTCAAACGCAGGACTATATAACATAAAGAAGACGTATGTTGTTGACAGATGGAACCGCCACTTGCAACAAATCAAATAACCGTCAATTTTTATGACGTCAATATTATACGTCACACGCACTCCAAATTACACCTTAAATCTCACAGGATAACATCGAGGCAGCATACAAGAGCAAAGAGGGGAGAAGAAAACGTTATTTGAAAAAATTCAATCGGCAATAACGAGAAGCGTCGTTATAACGAGATTAAGAGCACGTGCAATCGGAAACCCCGTTACAGCGCGTGTTGACTTATTTTTCCCAAATGCTAATGTGAAATCGGATGCCAACAAAACGAAGGCTGCCTCATTGAATTTGTCAAGCGCGGTGTTGGCCATTAGATAGAGACGAGACAAGCCAACAGCAGCGTCTCAGTGGTCGGATTGGGTGTCTCGACCGATGCCATTCTGAATTAAGTGAGCGGACAGCCACCTAACCGACCACCGGTCATCCGTCAACTGGTGTACACAATTAAAATCACATTACATTTTAAAGCATGCCGCGGTTTTTTTTTATGTCTTCTTATTTTCCCCCCCGCAACGCGCGCAAATTGACAACAAACCGTTTTCACTTTTTCTTGCTATTAGAAAAAGGAACTTTGAAAACCGCAACAAATTGGCCACGAAAAATTTCATTGCATCTTTCACCTGCCAGCGGGTGAGTGGCAGGCGCAATTATCCACTCACGACTAAATAGGACGAGCGACGAGCGACGAGGGTTCAGATGCAACTCACCAGACTAAAACCGATTACTTCTGCGGTCAAGAATGGAAGTTTCAATTTATCCAATTCCTCCAGATAAGTCTGCAATCGCGAATACGAGTAAGGGTACGAGTAAGCAAAGTGGTAGACATCCTCCTCTCGGTCGAATCCAAAAATATACGATAGCACGTAATGGTTCTTGTGTTCGGGACTCACATAATAGTACACATATTTGTTCGGCAACTTCCTCCTGAAATCAAACAAACAAACAAAAAACTTTAATCCAATCACAATTAAAATACAAACTAATTGCTATTCTTGTTCGTGCTTTTCCTGCATAGTTTTGTTGTTCCTGAACGATTCTTATATTAAAGCATAATAAAGACGCATCAAGTCGTCATTTCAATTTCAGCAGATTAGAATGCTTCTGCTAGATTCCATTACGAGAGCTCTGCAAAAGAGCAGGTGCAAAAGCTGTTAGTGAAGTCTGCTGTTTTCATTTACTATATAGGCTTGGCCTGGTGATTCGAGCACTGTACTAATTCTTCACATCTGCATTCAAATGCCATTCTATAGAATACAGCGGAATTCATTTGCATCAAATCCCAGTGTAGTACGGTTAACTTTTCAAATAACTCGTTTCACCGAAACCTCCATTCAAACTAAACTAATAAATTGACTGATAGTTCCACAAAAAATTAATAATCATACAGAAGAAAAGTTGTCACCAGATGGTTCGAGAACCCAGCAGGTCACGTCTACAGTTTGGAGCCATCTGGTGTCAATTTTTCTCAAATTTATCGCTCGAATCTAACTCTACAATCATTTCCAAGGGGGTTTCATGCATGAAGCGACAAAAGGTCAAATCCCAAGCACCCTGTCTGGTGACTCGATACTATTTCCTCGAAGGTACCTTTTTCATCAGCTTTAAGTTGATGTCCCGCAAGCAAAGCCCAGATCAGTAATTGTTTGGCCATCCATCCACAAGACAAGCAATTTGCTCATATCAACAGTTTATTCGTGTTTTGGTGACTGTTGAGACTGCAAAAACTTATTTCCTTAAATGAGCAACTCAATTCCGCTTCTACGAAAATGTAAAACCTAAATTCCTAAGCCCGTGTAAATTTTTTTTCTTTTTCTAAAAGCTGCAAATCCACATCTATGAGAATGCACTTGCTCGAGTATGCAGCCACATGCAAAATAATATTTTTTTTCATTTTTTTATTTAAAAAAAAAAAGTAAAACATTTTAAACAGAGCTTCTAATTCCACTAATATCAAACCAATTCTTTTCCCCCCCATCACTCTTTCAATTCCCTCGTTCACTGTTGGCTTAAACTTGGAAGAAAATCAGCCCCAACTTTGGTAAAGCGCACCTGCAAGCTAACTAATGGAGCAACGTAATCGAGGACAGGTTTTGGTTTGTTTTACTTAATTGTCTCATCGGGCTCAGATGATAGGAAACTAATTTACTGCTAATTGTACAATTAACTGCTCAAATTAATTTTTGGGTCCACAACAGAAATGTTCCTCAGACCGGACCTTACCCTTTAACTTGCTCCAGCTACTAATTAGGCCTAACGTGACACGGGAGTCGAATCTCCCGGGATTTATTCTGTGCACCAAATTGCCGTATTCCACGTGGAAATTAGATAAACTTTCCATCGCATGACGTCATCGATAACACCCATCGCCCCTCTTCTCTAATATCAATGTCAAACCCCACTAGAAAATATAAAATATCCAATTAAACGAGAAATTCCTTGTAATGAGGTCCTCTCCCCACAACCGCATCAAATATCTTTATTTTATTTCTTTTTATTTATTTTGCCACACTCTCGAGTGCAAGTGTTCGTCTAGTGGCTATCTTCGATATTTTTTTACAGCTTCACCGTCTGAATAATTAATATCAAGTGGGCCATCCTGTTGAGTGTGGACAAACAAAAGTACATCGTAAAAAACACCCAACCATCATGGCCGACATCTCGTGAGACGAATAAAATGATATCACTTCCATTCCATACCACTACAATATATCTCACAATATTTATTTACCAAGATAATGTAACCCTAACCAGCAACTCGAGTCCGACAAAAGCAAAAAATAAAAAAAATAATGAAAAGAAAAATTAATAAAGGCCAAACACGATATATTTTCTCGCAACAAGCTCTTCCTTAGCAACGGTTGCTAAGGCCATTTCAAACTCATTAACGTTCCGAGTGCAATCCTGCCTTCAATTCACGGCGCGTTCTTCTTAATGGAGACGAGGGGGCTCCAACGGACCCTTCTCGCAACCTGGAAATCAACATTTACACTTGTTTCCATGGTAACATTCAATGATTCAAATTCTTTTTTCTCTACACACCCCCACAAAAAAAAATCCTCCAAGTCTGATAAACGCAAACTCTTATTTCCCTTTTCACTCTTCCCAAATGAACAAACATGGCGTGTGTAACGGAAACATTCCGTGCTAAATAGCAATGACTAAATCAACGCTCATTATCGTTACAACAACAAAAACAATAAAAAAAAAATCTAAAAATATTTTCAGATCCATATTCATAATTAGCGATCTTTTCCAAAGTCTTTTTATTTTTCCCACTATTAAATTCACAATAAAAATTAATTATTTTAAACTGCAACTTCAATATCAATCAGCCCCTCGTTATAGCGAAATAAGTAACAGAAACCAGTGCACTTCTGGTAAGAAAAAAAAAGCTGAACTCGATAACAAATAACCGACAACAACCCAGTCACGTATAACCCTAAAAAGAAAATACAAGTAATCACAATAAACTTTTAACAAACAACCATCAGAAATTTTTTTATGGTTCCAACTGGAACTCGATGGCCAAACTTCATATTACGAGATCACCGAGCACACACACACACACACTATAGCACATTGCACTAAACTAAAAGGGTGTGCACATTCCAAATACCGAGTCACCGCCTCGTCTATGCATAATTTAATACCACATATACACTATGACACGTTAAAAGCTCCGCCCAAAGGGTAGGCTTCCCCTGAAACAATACAAAAAAAAAAAAAAAAAAAAAAAAAAAAAAAAAAAACCCAAAAAAAAAAAAAAAAAAAAAAAAAAAAAAAAAAAAAAAAAAAAAAAACCCATTAAAATCACAAATGAGCTAGGCATTACTACTCACTTATTTCCCATCATGCGCCCTACAGAGTGAATCACGACTCGCGTAGCTCCGAGGATAAGCTTTAACCATTAATAAAAATCCCGGATGCCAGCGAGGAAATGAATCGAATCCAATAGACAAAATCCAGAGAAAAAAATATGGAGAAGAAAGAGGATTGTGGGAGATTCGATCCTATACCCCCGCTTAAACTTGATCATTTAGATTATAATTAAAACATTCATTTGATTCGAACAGAAAAGTGGTTTTCACTGCACTAAAAACTAAAAAAATAAAATAAAAAATGAATAGTTAATTAGCTAGGTACACAATTGTGTTTACCTTTTGAAGCATCGGCACAGTTTGCTTTTTGAAACTGTTAATATGATTGTTTTGTGTGTAGTGAGTGTGCCATCCCCGTAAACCTACCTAATATTGTTTACTTTGATAACAGTGATTTGATTTTTATACTTTATGCGCTATAAAACTCAATCTCTCTCCTTTCTGTCATAATCAAATTACTGAATTACTAAAAGATAAATTTTCCCAAAGGACAGCGAATGAGCGAGCACAGATTACACATATAAACAGCACTGGCAATCACGAGGCCAGATAAACTCTTTATTTTAAAAACAAAACAAAAAAAATTTTTTCTTTCCTATTAAAACACCAAATAGTGAAATTTACTTTTATTTCGTTTATTTCGGAGAAATGGGAATAACGCTCTTAAAAATTACAAGGCTTAAATTTAATGGCGCGGACGTAATCCGACTTTTAATCAAACGAGAGAAAACAAATTTCTCGTTGTGCCGCAACAAATAAATTTAAAGGTCGGAGTCAAAGAGTTAGAACGAATTCAAAATCAGGGAGTGGCAATTCTTTTTAATAAACTAAAGTGAATTGCGAGAAGATGCCACACCTACAGGCCCCACCCAGGATCATTCTAACAGCACGTGGCACGTCTAAAAAAAAAAAGTAACGGAAGAACAACAAAAAAAACTACGCTATTCGAAAAACGTCTTGCCAACTTAGCACACTCAATAAAAATCCACAACTTGCTTAATGACAAAGAAATTACATTCCTTGTCGACAGGTGGCGTTCTAATGCCGGATTTCCGGTAGACTTCTCGTCCGAGTGGATAATTGATTGCCTTAGTTTCACCCTCTACTCTCCGGCACTCATCATTTCACCGTTATAGACGTTCACGTTCACCACAACCTCGTTGGAAAATGATGGAAAAAAGTTGTGCTCCTCTGGCACGTGCACGTGGGCGCAAGACCATTGAGTTTGTCCAACGAATAGCAAACATTTGCCAATGAATCTCGTCTCTCGAGCACTCCTCTCGACTTTTCCCGCTCCTTTAAAATCACAAGATTTTGCGCAATTTCATCCAAAATTTATCTTGCAAACGCCGCAACGTTTGATCCTACGGCAATGTAAAAAAAAAAAAAAAAAAAATCACACAAATTACCAAACTTCAAAGCATAGTTGAGACACAAGAGACAAAAACACGGAACGTGAAAAGGAGATGACAAAATATAACAATATCGCAACAGTTGATGCGCAATATCCATTCCCCTATCGATTGTGGCGCCACCTCACACGACAACCGCATTTTGATTATTTTTTTTATTGTCAGTTATCACCAAATTCCGTATTTTTTTTAAAAGTATAAATTCGGATTCATCATTTCCGCTTTAAATTTTTTAAAGCGGAAATAGTTGATTTCAACAATATACGCTTACAAGCCCGTGACGTCGCCTTTAACTCAGCCAGCGTTCAACCGATCCCGTTTCTCCCATTTGTGTGATTTAAGGATCCCATTGGTCTGAAATCCAGGCGGGGAGTTGGATTAACATTTTAAACAACATTTCCTGCTGCATTTGATAAGATACCTTTTCCATAATAACCAAATGCCACAAACCTCTTTACTACGAACCAGCGCCATTACCAACTCCCTCTCCCTCCCTGCAAACTCTTCGTCGCACTCACTTCTTAATCCATTTCTCGCAGACAAATTTAATTAAAACGTATCACTTAACACTACAAAATGAATTACAAACTCGAGCGCCACCTCATGCCGAAAACTTCCCTCTGGCACGATAAAAAATGGCTGCCCTGCCGTAAAAACCGAAATCAAATTACAAAGAATCAACTATCGAGGCCTTTCAGCCTTTGTATTGTCTTGCACAAACTGTCAACAAATCGAGACGAGTTGACGCTTTGATGGGCACGTGAGGCTACGGACGCGCAGAGCGGACGCGGCGACAGCATTTTCCAATTACGGTACGCGCAAGACTCGCCCGTTCGTGAATTTGATTGACAGTCCGTTGTGTTGCCCAGCAGACATTTCTTTCCCCTTCTCTCCCGCGCTCCTCTCTCTTCCTCTTTTCTTTCCCTTCTTCTATCAAATGAAGTCTGTCCATTTCCGGTCTCTCCCGCCGCTGCAAACCTTCGATGGCATCGCGCCCAAGAAAACGCGTTGCGTGTAAACACACGCTTCTTCTCCTTGTAAACAATTCGTCACGTGACCAATTTTTTTTTTTTGGGTTATGAACAGAAAAATCAATAAAAGATTTATTAAACTCATCACTGTATGTGTGTTGCCGTATATACCAAAGTGGAAACGGATAAAACCCAGGGTCGGCTCAATGATTGTGCCGGGGGTACGCAGGCACGCGTGCCAAAAAAAAAACGCTTGACGATTTCTGATTAATTTTTGCATAAAGCAAGGGAACAAAAACTCAATTTCGCAAGCTCTCAACAAATAATCTTTCCGTTACATTTAATTAAAACCGAGAAACTCTCATTTACGCATGCGCCAAATAGCAATATATCACAGTTGCCAACCTCCCAATGTCCAGCGAGTGTTGTTGGGTATCGTATTTGCATTTGGTAAATGCTTTTTTTTACCACCTACATTTATTTACTTCAGATTTTATCATTTCAATTTATAACGTTTCCATTATCTGTCACTCGTTGGCGCCAAATCACATTTCTCACTTGCTTTACAGGAAAGTAAATTCTCGCAACTTGAGCCGCCACTAGGCGCGTGCTATACGACATGGCTATAAAGTATGCTTCCCTGTATAGCACTTGCTCTATATTATATGATGCTGTACGCTCAGTGCCCCCTTTATGCTTATTTATGCAAATAAACCCAGTTTTTTAGTTTTACCCTAAGAATGACCGGACCCACGTTATTTCCTTATCAGTAATTCTAACTCCTTTAGTACACGCCAATGGCCACTTTTCAAAAATAAGTCCCCATTATATATAAACTAATGTCCACAAACGTAAACCTGTAATCAAAAGTGCCAAAGTGTGCACCAACAGCCAACAATTTCTACCCCGAGTGTTATTTTTCTATACTTCGATACGGCACGTGCAATTAATTAAGTTCCATTTCCACTTGTAATTCAATCAATTTACTTTTATTCCCTTCCTAACTCCAATTTTTTTAATTAAGAAATGTAGAGCTTCCAAATTAGATTTAACACTTATACCAATAATATAAAAAAGGAAAAAAAAAAATCGCACGAGAAAAAAACGAGTAATAAAAAAAGTAAGACTATATTAGTCTCACGCAACCGCCATCTTTGTTCGCCGACTATAGTGCAGCTGCTGTGTAATTGGCCAATTACAACTCGAGTAACTTCTGTCAACTCCACATGAGGCCCCAGGCACACTCACACGCCCACAATTGAATCGCCGCGGGCATCATCTCCCAAGACTCATTTCTAACGCCCATTCATCCCCGCCCCTTCAAGCCGACATTTCTGTTCGCCTTTAATCGAACAAAAATCTCGCATTTTAGTTTACATTACAGTGGTTACGTCATCGCTAAAGTGTGGAACGGGTAGACACAACCGGACCGATACCGCTGTGTAATTTTATATTCAAATGATGAAAAGTTTGAGTCCCGAGTGTTAAAATGCAGGGCAAGGCAGTCCTAGTTAAGGTTTTAGATTAGTGGTCACTATTATCATGATTTTTGTATTTTGAAATGCCTGCGGAGCAAAATCTATACAATGGTTTCTGTTTACTTGTTGTTATTTTGGTTGCAGTAACAGCAAAATAGGAAGACAATAAGATGTTTTGCGTGTTCGAGATGATTTTATTTGAAATTTGTATACAATCCTGCTTTCACTCACACTATGAGGGGCCAAGGTCAATTTCATTACATAAACCAAAAACTCACTTTTAGGCGAAAGAATTCATTTTTAGGCAAAAGAATTTATTTTTAGGCGAAAAAAATCATTTTTAGGCGAAAAAAATCATTTTTAGGCGAAAAATAATTCATTTTAAAACAAAAAAATTTATTATGAGGGAAAATAATTTATTTTGAGGGAAAAGAATTCATTTTGAAGCAAAAAATTCATTTTGAGACAAAAAAATTCATTTTGAGGCAAAAAAAATTCATTTTGAGACAACAAAAATTCATTTTGAGGCAAAAAAAATTTATTTTCAAGCCAAAAAATTTATTTTTAAGCCAAAAAATTTATTTTTAGGCCCATAAATTTATTTTTAGGCCCTACAATTCATTTTTAAGTCCTACAATTCATTTTTAAGCCAAAAAAATTCATTTTTAAGCCAAAAAAATTCATTTTTAAGCCAAGAAAATTCATTTTTAAGCCAAAAAAATTCATTTTTAAGCCAAAAAAATTCATTTTTAAGCCAAAAAAATTCATTTTTAAGCCAAAAAAATTCATTTTTA
>JAQFXT010000565.1:0-32079 GCA_034683725.1 Strigamia crassipes
AACACTTAGAAAAATTTTTGATTATGAATGCTCTGACATTAGATGAGATAAATTCATTGTAATTTTTATACGCTTTGTATAAAAAAAATGTTTTTTAAATTATTTTTAATTGTAGTTTGCTATTTTTTAAATTATTTTTAATTGTATTTAACTATTTTTAAATTATTTTTAATTGTATTTAGCTATTTTTAAATTATTTTTAATTGTATTTTGCTATTTTTAAATTATTTTTAATTGTATTTAGCTATTTTTGAAAAATTTAAAAAGTATCGATGTTTTATCGATGTTTTTGCTCGATGTATCGATGTTTTAAAACTATCGATGTTCAACATCGATGCTCGATGTTTTATCCATCGCAGGACACTAGTAGGATAGTTTCAGTTTTTACCGAAAGATGGCAACGTGTATTTAGTTTGGTACGTGTATGAAGCCATCTATTGACAACATTGACAACCTAACATTTTTTCTTTTGTTTTTTAAATCAGCAAATTAAATCCTTAAACTCGTTTGTGGTGTATTGGCACCACTAGAAAAGCCATCTTTACTGCATTGTTTGCCCTTAACAATACAGCCATGGTTCTTAGAAAGAATGGCCGTAACTCTTCCACCGTTGCAGATATGCAAATTCCGACACCGGGAATCGATTTTTCTCGTCATTTCCGATCGATTCGGCTTGTGACCACTCGGATTCACATTCAGCCATTGAATTTGCATTTATAAATACTTTTATGGTATTACAAAAATTGAACAAACCAATAGTTAAACCGTTACTAAAATTAAAAAGTTAGCTTGCCGTCGGGAGGAATTGAAATAAATTCTTAAATTAACATTCAAATATTAAGCATTCGTCGTCTCGTCTATGAATCAGAAAGCGGCACGTCTAACTTCATTTTTTTCAATAAAAGTTATGCGACAAAATTGCTACATTTTATAAAAACCTTAATTTCCTAAATTCTACCTTATTACGTCCTTCATCTTAGACTTGCTTCCGTTCTAAGTAGAACTACAACGCGGACGATTTAAAAATCAAAATAAAATTAAAACCAATTTTTTTATTTATTAATATAATTAATTAATGTGTAATTATTTTTACATGATTATCTCCGGTACCCACGATGTGCCACGTTCAGGGTCCCACAAGGATCCCTCAATGTCTTCTAAGACAAAAAAAAATTAAAAACTCAAAAATAGTAATTAACCAATAATAATTTAGAAATTACCTAGTACGACGTCCAAAACTAAGCTAATTACAAACAGATAGACAAAATTATTAAATCGCCATTTAATTATTGATAAAAATGAAAAAAAATAGCTAAAAATTTTCTCGAATCTGTGGCACTCGCTCGGACTTAAGATTCGTAGAATTTAAAAGATTCGAATTTCGAAAAAGCGAAAAAAATTCCAATGTCCCATTCTCGACTAAAAACGTAAGTAAAAATCACAGACAAAACGTGAATGCAAGTTATTATTTATTTTTTTCATTATAATCCATCACATATACACTGTCAAGAAACCTAAACACGGCTTCGAAACAATTAAAAATTTTGAATTATAATATTTTTTAACACCTTGCGTAAAGATCTTTTTAAACCCCCCTCTTAAAATAAGGAGAGAACATCAATTTGTTAAACACTAACTTAAGAGGAACCCAATGAGTTTAAGAGAACAAAAAAAAATAAAATTAATACATTCCATCACAGACAATGGGAATCATTCCCACATACTTTCCCATCAAAAATCAACTGGAAAAAAAAAAAAAAAAAACACAAACAAAAATAAAAATAATAAAATAAAAACAATACCTAATAAGAATAATAAGAATTATTATAGCACTTAAATTTTCTGAGCATATTTCAACATAAAACGCATTGCACTTTGCTTCAAACTAATAATATCAAACCAAAAAAATTAAATTAAATTAAATTAAAAAGAAATTAAATAAATTCGCAAAATGAGCACTGTGTTCTAGATGGCACCAAACCTCCCCGTCGCACAGTTAATAAAAGATTTTTTTGTTAAATTATTCGCTTAAAAAATATCTTATCCTTATCTAGTTCAATTCCCTCGTTCAAAATGCTCACTGGCATGTCAGAAAATCAAAAAAACCGCACTCTGTAAAGCCCATTCTTGAAGCAAACTTGTCTTTCTATAGAATGATTCCCTTCTTACAACCATGGATTGTGGAATGAAATTTGTAAACATAATATTCTTATTTTTTTTTTTTGTTTTTCTGGAGAAAAATTTGTTCTTATACAGTAATAATAATAATAATAATGGCACTTTTATGTACAAGTAATTCACATTTGCATTCCACACCCTAATTAGTATAATTTAAGAAAATGAGCCAAAAAAATTATAATAATAATAAAAGTTTAAGGAAATGTTCGTTACACATTTCCCGATGCAATAAAAATAATTTTTGTCGTTTTCTGTTTTCTTTTTCGTCAAATATCGTTACAATTAATGCGTTTAAATATCTAAAACTTGAATTTGTCATAACCCAACAACAAAATCGTCAATTTTTTTAACAAATTAAACAGAAAGTTCGAAAAAAAATCGAAAACTTTCATGGAAAGAGAAATTTAAGAGGAAAACAAGTGTACAATAATGATATAATAATAATAATAATATTAATAATAATAATAATAATAATAAATCAAATTCGATTTCCGTTCCAGTTGTCAACATAAGTCAAATTATTTTTTTTATTTTTATACACAAAAATATATACAAACGCACATAAGCAAATATGTATCGCGTGTATATATGAGAATGCATAAACAATTTTTTTTAATGTTCGTCAATACTTAATAAAAGATTATGAAATTTAATGACTGACCAATGGTTGGATGATAATTTGTTTTTGTTTCCAACAGTTTGCCAAATTTCACGCAACTTTCGACCCTTAAAAATCGAAATTGTCAATTCTAAACTCAAAATTTGTTGAAAACAAAAATAGATAGAAAAATAATAACCGAAATGAAGGAAGTCTAACACTTTAAATACTAAAATTTAAACAAAAAAAAAAAAAAAAAAAAAAACCTTAAGAGTATCTTCAACTGTTTTAAATCCTGAGACAATGGCGATGAAAATACTGAGTGTTTTTCAAATAATAATGAAAATAAAATGCCAAGTTATGTATAATAAAAAAAGGAAAAAAAAATAAAAAATTTCTTTGCCTTCCTTCAAAATAATAATAAAGAAAAAAAAATATATTCTTTGGATTTTTTAAATTATTTCTTCAATTGTCTTGTGGAATGATTTCGTGGATGAAAGTAGATTTAACCGGTTTGGCGCAATTCAGTCGAATCCGTTAAGAGCAGTCCAGAAGAGAGAAAAATCGAATCAGCACCAACACAACATTTTTTTTGTGTTTTAAATAAAAACAAACCAAAAAAAAACCTTGGCTAAGAGTCGCACACGAACGTATTATCATAACCAATCACTAATTTCTTAATATGTGCCAGTTTTTGGTGAAGAAAATTAAACCTTTTCTTCGCATCTTGGTAATTCTCATTCCTTTTGTTTTCTTTGTATTCTCTCAAAATTTGGTCCTTAATTTTCTAAAAAAAAAAAAGAAAAAAAAAAAATTAATTAAATTAAATTAATAAAATTAATAAAATTAATTGTTGTTACCTTGCTTTCGTCGGAACCGTCTTCGCAATTCCTTAGTCGTTCTTCAAGTAGGGCAAATCTTTTAGACACGCTGTCTATAATGGCATGCAGTTTCCGATACTCATCGTACTCGGCATTAAAATCCGCTTTGTAATGAGCTCGTTGTTCCGCACTATTGATCACAGTATACTTTCTGCCAAAACAAAACAAAACAAAACAAAAACCTTATTAATTCAATCGCAAAACATCAAAAAAAAATTAAACAAAATACTTTAAATAATCGGGCACTTCGTCTTCTGATGATCCATCGTTACCATTCCGACTCCTCAAATCTGAAAAACCAAAACAAAATCAATAAAAACGTTTAAAAAAAACCTCCAAAAAAAAAACACTCCTCAATCCTGACCTCTAGAATCGACGTTATCCTGATTATCAGGACTAGATGATGGAGTGGACTGGTGGGAACCGCCAGTGCTCCCATTGCACAAGGCCGAAGAATTGCTTAACTGCCCGTTATACCCATTGGTGTAACTCGTTTTCGATCTGCTATCGAATTTCCCGTAACTATTGATGACTTCCGAGGCCTTGGGGTAGCCGTTCGTGTACCCGTTGGTTTCCGCACCCTTAACACAACCGTTTTTCTCGCTAGCGTTGACGTAACCACTTTTGTCGCTCTTTTCGCCGCCGTTGGTGTTGTTGGCGTAACCGTTCTTATCACCGGTGTTCGCGTAGCCGTTCTGCGGTAGAAACCCGGTGGACACCGTCCGCTTGAACTCGTACACGTCCGGTTTCGTGCTACCGACGACACTGTCTTGACTACAATCGTTCGTTCCGTCGTGCTTGTGCATTTTCGGATTCGGATTCGGATTCACTTCGGGACCGGGTTGCTTGTTAAAGTGCGATATCCTTTGCTTCTTGCTAGGAATCGAACCCGGATCGATGTTCGGCCTCTTCACCGGTAATGGAGGACTCGAGTTTGAGGAAGAAAATTCGTTACTAATTGGAGAATTTGAATTTTGTGATATGCGTCTAAAAAAATAAAAATAAATACAAATTAATTGATTAATTCGGTCCATTTTTATATATTTATAGAAAACGCACTCTTTCAGCAATTGTCGGTCCGCTTCGGTGTAGAACGGCCAATCTTCGAGCACTTCGCTCCACACGTGCTTGGCCAAGTCGAATTTGTTATTTTTCATAATGGCTATTTGAGCCAGAATGACTGCGAGACCTTTTTTGTCCTTTTCTTTAATGCCATCCTTTTTTAACCTAAGTATTAACTCCGGTTTCTTATATGAATGTACAGCTAGTAAGTGAATTATCCTTTCCCTAGAATAAAAATAGTTAAGAAATATATTTAATAACGGATCATTCGCACCAATAGGGAATATTTCAACATTTGTCAGTCACATTCTTCAATAATTTGGCAAATTTCAAGAAAATTCATCAATAATTTGACAAATTTCAAAAAAAATTCATCAATAATTTGGCAAATTTCAAAAAAAATTCATCAATAATTTGGCAAATTTCAAAAAAATTCATTAAAAAAATGGCCAAATTTCGAAAAAATTCATTAAAAAAATGGCCAAATTTCGAAAAAATTGATCTAAAAATTGGCAAATTTCGAGAAAATTCATCAAAAGTTTGCCAAACATTCGACATAATTCCGAAAAAAAAACGTGACGTCATTTTCATTCAACAAACAAACAAAATAAACAAATATTACCTAAGTGTCCGCCTCATTATATCAGGATTTCCTAAACTTTTATTCCGATTAACAGGTGGTGGTGGTGGAATTTTATTATTCGTATGAAAAATAGTGCTATTGTTATTTGTGCTATTGTTGACGTGAGGATGGCCATTGCTCACAATAGGTTTGCCAACACTGCCACTGGAATAAGATTTGGAATAGGAAGAATAAGGTGGAGAAGTGGCGGCAGGTTTCGGACGGATGGCAGTAAACGGCTTTTTCACATTCACTTTGCGGCTCATGTAAGGACCTGATGCTTTGATGACTTTGGTACTAAAATAAAAAAATAAACAAATAAACAAATCAATTTCCTAGAAATTCCCCAGACATAAATAATAAAACAATTCATCGTTCCTAGAAAAAAAAAAAGACGTGAATCATTTCCTTTTAATTCATTCACAGACGTAAATCAGCGATCTTCAACACTGATATACCAAAATTGCCAACGCTCTACTGATTAAACTTCTATTCTAAACGGTCCCGCACAATAAGAATGACGCAATTACTGCACGAACAAATATAAAAATAATTATTTCCATTTTTTTCCTTCTACATTGTGCGCTCATACATGGCAAGTTCGTTCAAATTCACTCGAAATATTTCGAAACCGAATAAAACGAATTTAATTGTCGTTTTAAACGTTTTGTTTAAAATTGCGTAAATTATTTTTGAAAAAACCAATTTTTCTGACGCAATTATTAAGTAATTAATTTTTTTTTAAATGTAAATTTTACCAATTTTTCTTGCTTTCTTCCTCAGCAGCTGCCATTCGGAATTTCGTCGTTTGGTAAACGTCATCCTTCGCTTGTATGTGCATTTTGTATTGTGTACAGCCCAACGATTCCAAACTCCTATCAAAAAATAAATAAATAAATAAATAAATAAATAAATAAATAAATAACAATTAAAAAGCATAAAAACGAGGAAACCAACGGGGTTGGAAACCCTGACTCATTTCAATCGCCTTTTTCCTCAATTTAACAACAATATCGCACCTTGAGCCAATTTTCTTGACACATTCAAAACTCCCCTGAAGTCCTTCGGATTCTGAACTTGGTGAAAAGGTGAAGTCGAAGGCATGTTCGCTAGTATTTTGTGATGTTGGAAATTTTAAAGTCTAAAAAAAAAAAAAAAAAAAGTAAAAATATAAATATAAAATCCAAAAAAAAAAATCCAAAAAAAAAAAAAATTTTAAATTAAACATCCAAAGTAGACAATAACACAATTAATGCACGCACGGTTGAACTTAAACATTCCAAATTCCACAATCTCGTCCAACCTCGAGAAATAGGGCAGAAAGTGAAGAAATAACCACCCAAAACCACACAACCACCTCCTAAACCAAACCAAAACTAATTTCCACACTTTCAAAAAAAATAACCACAACCACCCCTCCCCCTCCCCACCCCCAGATTCCTTTTATCGTCCAAATTAAAACCCAAATAACCTTTAAAACCGTTTATTTAGGCGTGCAACTGATTAGCATTAAGGTCACGTACAAACATTCCACATCCGTTTCCCATTTTTTTTTTCTCTCTCTATCCAAATCCATTTAATTTTTTTCACACCCCCATATAAAATTAAAAAAAAAAAAATTAAAACCCGCCATTTTGAAGAAAAAAAAAATATAATTATTTAAAAAAAAAAAAAATCCTCGAAGGGTCTCTGGTCATCTGTTTCCTCGTTTTTGCATTCTGGTTCATCGTAGGTCACTGTCCTAATCATCACCAACGACCTCCGACAGCGTCGGATCGCAACAATCCCTGGCGGAGTCGTCCTTAGCGATTATTGTAAGGAAAAAAAAAAAAAAAACGATCAAAATTTCGTCATTAAAAAACGAATTGTCGACAATTTCTGCATCGACTGCGAACGTCGTGTGACCCAAAAAAGGAGCATTACACCAACTTGCGTGCCTACAGCATCAATTCAGGTCAGCACGAGCTCAAATCGCACATTTCTACACAACATTAAACCCCTGCAATGCAAAAATAACAAAAAAAAATGCAAATTTCATTTTCCGCGCCCCTAACGAGCAAATTATGCACGTTTATATAATGCACAAAATTAATAAATCAAACGGCCGAAGTGACAACCCAAGGACAACAGCATTATTTAGCAATCGGTTTTCCTTGATTCTATTCACAAGGTGGTCGCGGTTCCACCAAAAAAAAAAAAAAATTAAAAAAAAAAATAAATTAAATAATAAAAAAAAATTTAAAAAAAAAAAATTTATAAATTCCCGACTTTTTACATTCGTGATTCCATTTGGGTTAAGTGTTAAACGACGAAACTAGCTCGAGTCGTCAATTTCCGGCGCAAAATGCACAAAAATGGGCAAAATGGAGTCGATTTTCGGTTGAAATGCGATTCGACGACAACGCGTTTATTTTTGGTCTCGTTTCGCGGAAACGAGACAAATTTAGTCGGCGACGCGTCATTCGTTTTCTTCTCGTCCAAAGCAAACTCTCGGTGCAGTGAACGGCCTCACGTTCATGTCTGACCCACATTCGAACTCGAACGACTTTGCATCTGTTTATTACCCCGCCAAACATGGATACGCAAATATTTGCGCATCCATCAACAAAAAAATAAACAAAAATAATCTGCTCGCGTTTCCACATTTATCACGCGCACCTGCTCGCTTATCGTACTCTATTACAGTACACGTTACATTCTATTATTCCCTCGCAAGGTTGAGTTCACCACGTTCACCTTGACTTCAGCTGCCCATGTCACTGAACTTGCAGTCCCTCACACCCAAACCCTCATTTCCACCATCCGAACGCTGCGTTCCCTAATTATTTAATACCTGGGTAAACAAAAGCTAAACGCGGGCTAAAAAAGGACAAATCCACAACCGGCTCTATTTTCGAGTCCATTTGGAAAAAAAGAAACAAAAAAAAGCAAGGTTGTGGGTATTTACGGAAATCCGAAACGAGCCAATCACGGCCCACTTGTTTAACACTAAACCGTCTTAAATTGCGTTCCAAATGCAATTTTTAGCGCCCCAAAACCAAAAAAAAAAAAAAAATTAAAAATGTCGTCAAATAATTTGTTTTAGAAAATAATTAATAAAATACGGCGTATTTTATTTATTTTAATTAAAAAACAAATTATTTTAATCAAATTTGATGTAATGCGCATTAGAAATAGAAGTTTCGTGATGCGACTATTTCCGTAACACACGTGTAAACATTTAAGACACCTGAAAATAAAATGGAACAAACATAATTGTGTTTCCTTTCAATTTAACACGAAAAATAAAATTTAAAAAAATAATAATAATAATAATAATAAAAAATAAAAAAAATATTTTGATAAATTTTTTTTTTTTTACTTTTTATCACGTAAAACTCATCGTGTAATCTTTTTTATCAGCCGAAATTTCCCCAGAATAAAAATCCCATGAGACATAAGATACGTTTCTCATGCGAAATTTCATTGTGGAAATAAATGGAAAAATATCAACTCACCCCTTGGTTTCCCTGGAATTGGATACTAGGTTGCCTATTTGTAGTTCCCTGAAAAATAAAAATAAAATTAATTATTAAAAAAAAAAAAAAAAAAAAAAAAAAAATTCCAAAACATTTTTCCAGCCATTTTTCATTTTTAAGCCTAAAACGCACCGCCACTTTCAAAGGGGGCCAATTTTCTGGACTAATGACCTTATTAGTCACGTAATAACTTTTCTCAATGCAACCATTGTGCAAATAAAATATAAAAAAGTATTTATTGACCAACTTAACCAACAAAATATTTCTTTTAAAAATAAAAACAGCTGTTTTTATAACCCCTAGCGTCGAAATCCCAAACTAAAAACATTTCGAATAAGACAAAATTTTGCAACTTAAAACTTATATAAGCGTCCAATTTGGTATGTGGATCCATTTCATCCATTTCCAAGCCACTAACCCAGTAAACAAGTCAGGAAACGAAACGAAAAAAAAAAATTTAAAAAAAAAAAAAAAAAAAAAAAAAAAAAAAATGGCGGCTTAAAATATAAATAATTGAAAACAAATAAATAAAGACTTCCTATATAAAATAAAGTGATTTTGGAACAGCCTTCGCCCTGAGACCACAGGTGTTCAAGGCTGACCTTGGTCTAAAGGTCCTTTCACTTATCTGTTATTAAACTGCAAAACAGCAACTTTTGCTCAAATACATTTTTTTTTTTTTAAAATCAAAAAAATTTACATCGCCGGCCATTTTGTTTTTTTCTTTCCCACCAAAACTTTCAAACTCGTTTTTCAAATTGGGCCACAAACACCCACTCGGTCCTAACCTAATTTATTTATCCCCAATAAAAATAAAACATTTCACCCCACCCCCAAAAAATTAAACCAACATGGCCGCCATACAGGAAAATGTTGTTGAACTAGTCCTAACTATTCATTTTTTTTTTTTTTTATTATGAGAAACCACTTTTATATTTGGCCCACAAAGAACAAGAAATATTTTTTTTTTCTATCTGATCATTAATACAACCAGTTCCCCCAAAAAAAAAAAAAAAAAAAAAAAAAAATGGAAAAACCAAAACCAGTTTGTTGTTGTCAATTCTTCCCTTTCAATTTCGACCATTTTGCCAACTGAAAACCCAATTTTTGCGTTGCCAACACCACGTGACCTTCATTGATACGTGAAAAATCTTCACCCGTTTCCCCCAAATAATAGCACGAATTAAATATGCTCTATTTAATTTAATCGACACCCGACTCGACCATGCAATCAAACGAAAACTCATTTTTCCTTTTATTTAAAATTTTTTTTTTTCCCCAAAAAAAAATTAAATTAAATTAAATTAAATTAAAAAAATTAAAATAAATTTGAGGATATTGTGTCCACGTATTGTTGCACATGTTGTGTATAGAGAAGCCGTCGGTTTTCTATTACCTGCAGCAGGTGATGTATGAATTGAGTTTGAATAAAGAGCATCAATTGACAATATGGAGGGTAAGAATCCTGGTTTAACACAGCTGCTAGAGCTGTTTTTCCCACTTTCTGCAACACTCGCCATTTTGGATGCACCAAAAATCAAAATTTTTAATAAAAAAAAAAAAATAATGAAAATAATTTTTTTTTTTTTCTAATAAAAAAAAAAAATAATAATCAAAAATTCAAATTATTCAATAATGGTCGAGTTGATAGGGTTAATGTATTTTTTCCATCTTAATTTCTAATTAAATCTCAATTTCAAGTCATAGGTCAAGGATGATAATGAGGCCAAGAACCTATTTTATACAAGATCAATTTAAATTATTCTTTTTTTACAATAAAATTTTTTTTTAAATTTTAAAAATCAAAAATTTAATAATAATAATAAAAAAAAAAATTTAAAAAATGGAATAAAAATAATAAAACAAAATATAAGCCTAAAAGCTAGAGCTTGAAGCTGGTTTCACCTGATTGTGCAAGTACCTGTTACTAAGTAGCCTCTGGCATCTCTGCCCTGAAAAGAGGGCAAGGCAGGCAACAAAAAATGCCTACAAAATTCTCAAATTACTTTAAACTCATAACTAAAAATTACAAACCGACATTTTTTTAATTTCTTTTACATTTAAAAAAAAAAAAAAAATTCAAGAAAAATTCAAGAAAAATACAAAAATTAATTTCCTCACTTTTCCGCCATGACACTTTGAAATTTTTATTTTTTTCCCTCGAAAAAATTTTTAAAAATATAAAAAAGAATGCTTTAATTCGCGAATAAGTGTGCAGGCCGCATCCATTTACCAAATGCACTCATTACCGAGCTAAAATTAGTCGACACTTTTCAGGTCTCTAAAATTGTCACTTGTTGGAATGGGCAACAATTTTTAGATGCATTTTCCACCCAAAAAAAAAAAAATAAATATTAAAAACAATTTTTTTTTTCGAATATCTAATCCAATTTTTTTTTTTTTTTTTTTTTTTACTATTAAAACCCAAATCCAATCCACCAATACCAAGAAAAACAAATAAAACGCACCAAGTTTCAGTTTCGAGTATCAAATTCGAATCGGGTGTTATCACAACTTTGTCAAAAATTCCTCGTAAACATTTGAAAAAATCGTGAACGAAAAAATTCGATCCGAATAATGAATCGCTCGCACACATGGGTTGGTTTCGTGCGTGGATCGTGCGTAAAACACGTCCGGGTACGAATCGAGCGCGATGAGGGCGAAAAACGCTCCTTATGTGCTCGGAATATGGAGAAATTTGCAAACAAGTAACCCAGATGCCAATGAAAAATGGTGAAAATTCCGTGCGAAAGCGCCTCGCTAAATGTTTAAACTCTACTTACCCGACAGATTAAGTATTCTTCTATCGCTCTGAGAGCCGAATCGGTTAATTTGACAAATACTAACGTTCTATTTTCACTATTTTGTCCATGCGAAGATAGACCATAACTCTGTCCATCAACCAGTGCCGCCATTTCTCTGAATGTTGGACAAACGTCATTCACTATCCCACAATTCCCCGGATCTTAATTAGATTCAAACCTAGCGTCACACGCGGACCCGACAAATAGTGACGTCATTTCCCATCGCATTCGTACGTTATTTTCAACATTTTCGCCGTCGCGATTATTTATTTGAATTGATTTTTTTTCAAAATGAAAAATATTAGCTTAATTTTAACGAGTTCGTGGAGTAATAAACACAATTATCGTCGCAAATGTTAATTCGGCGTACGCAAACAAATAAAATTAAAATTAAAAAAACAGTTCCTTGTACTCGTCGTTCGTGTCAATAGACAACAGCTGGATGTCGCCCTACATTAGTGAATTCCCGAAACATGGCTACAAACAAATACATTCATAAAATATCACTTTATTTAAAATAAAAATAAAAATAAAAATACGTCGCAATAATACAATTTCCTTTCTTATTCGCATTTAAAACCATCATTTCCGTACAAAATTTCATACAAAATATTTTTAAAAAAAACAACTCACAATTTCAACAAACTAAAACAAAAAATCAACAATTCTCATCGTCGGACACGCGTAACTTTTCTAAAATGATAGATGCGTCTTCGGGATTGATGACATTAATATTAATCACGTTGCCAATATGCATGTTATTAGCACTGCCGACGTTCGTGATGTTCCGCGCGACATCGGTCGAAGTGACGGGGCCGCCCGCGTCGCTCAGTTGACTCGATCGCCGCCTCTCGAGCAATTCCCTGGCCAACCGTTCCCTCGTCTCCTCTTCCCGCAACTTGAGCTCGTTCTCCTCGATGCGCTCCCGCTGCATCCGTCTCATCCTCGCCTGCTCGCTGAACGTCGACTTGATCCGAAACGTGTCCTGGTTCTTGACAAACAACTTGAATCCCGTGACGCCTCGCAAGCCGCTCGGCGTCTTGGCCACGTATTCGGCTTTCGTGTAGATCGGGATCAAACTGAGCGATTTGTCCTCGATGAATCGCGTTAATAGGTCGCTGCGATGTCGCAGACACATCCTGTCCTTGCCGAAGTTGTTGCTGATGTAGAGGAAGACGTAGGTGCTTCGTTGGACCATTTCTTCGATGCGGTCGAAGTAGTCGGCCGTTTTCGACATCTGCGGGTCGCACTCGACCACGCCGAGCACTTTGTATTTGGCGCAGAAGTCGTCGCGGAATTGATTGACAACTTCTTGATCTTCTTCGCAGTTGATGATGCAGAAGTCGTACTGGCCCGTCATCCAATAACTTTTCGTCAGTTCGACTTTTTCGTCCACGCAGCGTTTTAGGTCGTCGCCGAGGCTTCCGTACACACTTTCGGCCATTGTTTACGCCTAAAAACAAATTGTTTTTATTTTTTGTTTTGTTTTATTTTTCATATTACCGGTTTTCGCTTACTTAAGTCATTACTTCGAGTTATGTCATTTCTGGGTGCAAGTTTTCGTTGTTTTGGTTTTGGAGCGAATTTGCGAGTTTGTTTTACTTCCGATTCTTGATTCGTGCGTCCGTGTTTTGGTCGTCGTTTTTGATCAGTCGTGGTTAGTGGAAAAGGACACTTACACCTCAGAGATCGGACATCGGGTTATCGATGGAAATGTTTGTTCGTTGAATATTGGAACGGAAGCGTGTTTGGTTAAATCCGACCTGACATCTGTTGGTGGTTTTTTTTTTTTTTTTTTTGTAGCGGCTTAAAACGAAACTGTTATCGCCGTTAGTTAGACATTTCGAAATGTTTTAATAAAAATTAAAATTAGGAATCGAAAATTTATTCTGACTGTGATTTATTACAATTTTTTGTGACAATTTAAAGTTGCCAAACTAGCCAGCACAAAATAATTAAAAGTTTACATCAAACCAACACCAATAAAAAATTAAAAATACTTATCAAAGCACCAGCAACAAAAATATTTATTTATTTTTTGGTCATTTTTAAGCTCACATTTCATCATAATAAAATTATAATTTTTAATTTAATCATAAAGTGACTATTTTGCGATTAAATAGTTCTAGAATCAAATAAACAGAAATGATTTATTGTGATATTCATATGATTAAACTGTCTGAAAATGATGGCACAAAAATTTCAAAATAATCAACTTTTTGAGAATGAAAACAACAACAAAAATTAAAATTACATTATCAAACCAACACCAACAAATTTGTTATTTTTTAAGACTTAGAAGCTTTAAACTATCTTCAACGCTTTCATTCTCACATCCTTCGGGTTCGGTTCGTGCATCCAAAACGACCATCTCGGACATCAAAGTAGTCATAACATTTTCATTTTCGCCTCCGTTCTGTTGATCGCCAGGTTCTTGTTGCGATATACGTGTAATGATTTGTTCCCTTCGGATATTTTCTGCTGTATCCTCAGCATTCAATTGCCTCGCTAGCAGTTTTCTAGCTTCACGCTGTTTAATAGTTTCCTCTCTTATAGCCAGCTCGTATCGTTCAGCTTCTTCTTTTAATTTTCGAATTTTTACCGCGTTTTCGCTAAAAATTGACTTGATTTTCTGCCTGTCACCCTTGGGCTGAAACAATTCTAATTTAGTCGATCCGCCCAATCCAACCGGTGTTAACGCCTGGTAATCTCTGTCGACGTACACCGGAATCAGTTTTGGGTCATTCTTGTAACGATTCAGCAAATCGCTCTTCTGAATCCGACATAGGACATCGTGGTAAAAATTGGGGGTTACGTAGACCAATGCAAAAGTACTTCTCTTCACCATTTCGTCCATACGTTGAAAATTGTCGAAAATTTTTATCGGTTCTTCGTCGCAATCCAAACAGCCTTTCAAATCGTAAGTCTTGCAGAAATCGTCTCGAAAAGACGTAACTTCGTCTTGATCGTTTTCGCTGTACATGATGCAAAAATCGTAGTGTCCTCTCATCTTTTGACTTTCTGCGATTCGCAGCTCTTGATTTTTTGATGGACATCGAGGGAATCGTACAAGCTTCCCATTATGCTTGTGCGACTCGATAGAGTTGACGTTAGTTTAACCGTCCAATATTCTTACTTCAAATGTTTAAAGATAAATTTGTGTGCTGTAGATTACAGCATTGCGTCATCACATTTTCGTGATAATTGTTTATCATGTGCTAATAATCTGCCTGTTAGATTAACACAAGTTGTAAACTGTGCGCTGTGTGCAAACTTGTTAATGTATGTTCGAAAATGAGTAAGTGCGGTGTTGTTCTTGTTTCCTGAATTTATGCCGGCGTTTCCTCGTTTTTTCGTCGATCTTATCCTCGATTTCGTCGAAAACTTCTTTACCTGTGTCGTTTGAACTTCCTGTCGCGCCCCTTTCGTTTTCGATGAATGTGACGTCACGCGACACCATAACTTCGCGTTTCTTCGGGTTCCACAAACGATTGTGTACTTCGCGAGATTCACAATCGTGCGGTGCATCAGTGATGAATTTAGAGGAATGATAAACCACGAATCAAGCTATTTTAAATTTTATTTATAATTGTGAGTGTAATATTTAAAATAATCAAAATATAATCAAATTTACATTTCGATATTACTCATCAGATATCGCAACAATTATGGCATATTTCAGATTATTTTTAAACAAAAACAAATGTAATAATTTTGTAATAATAACAAATGGTAATTAATTATTATTTGGATGTTTCACCTTCTTTTGCTTTTTCCCAAAACCAACCCAAAAAAAATACTTTATTTTAATATTCTTTGGACCATTAATGTGGGTCCTTAAGAGGCAAGCGCGGATCCAGAAAACGTACAAACAAGTGGGTGGCCATTTTGGTTAATTTTTATCCCCATTAAAATTAATTTTTTTTAAATGAATAATTTTGGCATCAAATAATTTTTTTGGTCTAAGAATGATTTTCTTGGTTAAAAACTGATTTTTTTTGGTTAAAAACTAATTTTTTTTTTTGGTTCAAAACTGATTTTTTTTGGTTCAAAACTGATTTTTTTGGGTTAAAAATGGATTTTTTTTTGGTTCAAAACTGATTTTTTTTTTGGTTCAAAACTGATTTTTTTGGGTTAAAAATTGATTTTTGTTTGGTTAAAAACTGATTTTTTTGGTTAAAAACTGATATTATTATTTTTTTTTTTTGTGTTATTTTTTCTCAATCCTTTATTCATAAAATTCATTATTTTGGTCATAAAATTCATTCTTTTGGTCTTAAAAATCATTCTGTTGGTCTTAAGCACCATTTTACCGTACTCTATGATACCCTCTACCCTATTTGGGCTACTACAATTTACATTTGCGAAAATAAAATCGCACAAATAAGTAAAATGTATATGACTGAAAGTATCGGTATTGACAATGCTAGCAATTTTTTCGCCTTTAATTCACGATCAGCTTCAATGCTTTTCGCCAGCTCGGACTTTTCATCTTCTTCATGTTCTATTCGATTTTTTTTCGCCTTCTCGTTGAAAACGATCTGATTTTCTGACTGTCACTCGTAGACTTAAACAGCTCGAATTTAGTTGATCCTCCCAACCCAACTGGAGTTAACTTTAAGTATTCTTCCTTCACGTAAACCGAAATCAGTTTCGGGTTATCCTTGTAACGACTCAACAAATCGCTCTTCTGAATTCGACACGTGACATCGTCGTGAAAATTAGGGCTAACGTATACCAATACTTTCCAGCTTCTTTTCACAATTTCATCCAGACGTTTGTAAAAATCGTGCTCTTTCATCGGTTCTTCGTCGCAATGCAGACAACCTTTCAAATCGTAAGTCTCGCAGAAATTATCTCGAAAAGCTAGAACTTCTTTGTGATCGTTTTCGCTGTACAAAATGCAGAAATCGTAATACCCTATCATGTTTCGACTTTCTTTTTCGCTGATTTTTCGATCAATGTGACGTTTTTGGTGATCATCGAGAGAATCGTACGCGTGCCATTTTGGTGCGATTGGTGCGATTTGGTGCCATGTTGGTGCGATTTGTTTACGTTCTGTAAATAAAATGAAATAATTGAATTATAGTTTTAAATTTTGATTTGATACGGTACATACTTTAGATATTTACGGAGCATTTTTATAATTGCTCCCCGTCCGATGTTTCGTTCATGACCACACGTTTACAGTACAGTTTGATCATTTTAATTATCATCAATTATCAATTATCAATAATCATCAATTATCAATAATCATCAATTATGACAAACATTTTAATTTCGACCTTAATTATCATATTACTCAACAAATGACATAAGCAGATAGAAAAAAAATTTCAAAAGGATAAAATAATTAGAAATATAAACATTTATTTTCTTTCGGGCTTCCTCCACGTACACAGTACAGAGTTTGCGCCATGTGCTTTTCCCTTAAAAAAATCCCGATATAGTTATAAGTTTAGTGGAAAAGTCATAACTCTAACGGAGCTTACGCGGTATAACTGAAAATAGCGCAGCCACCGGTAGTTTTCCACTAATATCGTCATCAGTCAAAAATTGCAAATGGCGACTGCTTGTCAGCTGATCAGTCACACCACACGGTATAAATATAGCGTAACGATACTTTTATAACGTTAAGGGAAAAGTGTGTCGCGCAAAGTATATTTTCCAATTTTCAAGTTACACTAAATATAGTGTAAAAATTGCTTTAACTATAAAGGAAAAGTATATGGCGCAAACTCCGTAGTAATCCGGAGCGCATATACAGCGCTAATTTACGAAACGCATGTGGTGTATTGGTTACGAATGTAAGGCTAATTTACAAAATGCAAAAAAAAGAGTTTCATTAGCGTTTCATACGGTCTGACCAGACGAAACGTAAAAATTAGCAAAATTTTGCAGATAAATGCAAAATTTTGAACAAAAACCCCCAAAAAAATGCAAATTTTTTCTGAAAATTTTTGCCAATTTTTACAAAATTTTGCAGGTTTTTTTGCAAACATTTTTAGAGAAGGGGAGGCCAAACTCGGAGACCGCTCCGGGCGGCTAAAGTTCTAGCTACGCCACTGATTTCGTCAATCAGTATTGGATTTATTAATTAGTCAGGAATCAAGAATTAATCGAAACAGACCTTAAAACATTTCGGTGGCAATTATCTAGAAGAGAAACTAAATAAATAACGATTAAATTGATTTTTAAATTTTAAATTTTATTTTTTTTATACATAAACTTACTGTCGCAGTGCTGTACACTATACACTCATTCTTCAAAAAAAAAAATAATAAAAAAAATTCAGATTTCTTTTAAAGAAACTCAAAATAATTAAATAATAATAATAATATAAAAAAGAGAATGTTGTTTCCATTCTATGAATGACATTAAGGCACGTTCTAAAACTGCGAATTACCAGCAACCAAAGAATGTCGAGCATTTAATCTGGTGTGATGGCATCGCAGAAACGACGAGACGACACCGAAACGACATTCAAAACTTGTAAAACGGAGCAAATTCCACGCACGCATGAGCAATGTCAAGCAGAAATAATAAAACAACGACGAAAACACAACAACATCGAGCCACCAAAATTATTGCCGACATCGAAACAACGCAAACATCAAACTGGGCGCTTGTAATCACGAAACCACACCTCCGAGTCTCACTATGGAAGACTTGACAAATAAAAAACAATAAAAAAAAAAATAAAAATAAAAATTTCTTCAAAAGAAATGTCAAAAAAATTGTTCAAAAAACAAATGTCAAAAAAATTGTTCAAAAAATAAATTCCAAAAATCCCAAAATTCAACGCGACAAATTGGAACTTGAATTGGCCGACCCGTAACTCGCAGCCGCATTCGACTCGCATTGTTTATCGTCGAAACAATGCATGACCCTAAACAACGGTGCTTCGTGCAGAATGGCCGCGATCACATCGTCCCTCTGCAGCCCCCTCAGCGCCCCGATCAGCGTCCCCACAGTGCAATTCGAATTCAACTGATTCCACTCCTCCAACACGCGAATCGTGCGACTCGTGTTGAAGTTCTCGTCCGAATCGAGCGACGGCAGGAAGTCGGACAGACCGAGCAGGACGGCCAACATGCACCAGTCGCGTCCGAGCGATTCCGACGGGTCCAACAACGACGCCAGCGTCCGTTTCAGCGGAATGGGGAGCAGCGAAACGGGCAGATCCTTGCCCCACACCATCCCGGCGACCGGCGACTTGAGGCCGAAGCAGAGCAGTTCCACCAACGTGGTCGCGGTGTTGTTGTTGTTGTTCTCCACCACCCCGCTCTCCAGCTGCGCCGTCATGAGCGCGCGGGGTTCGTAAGCGAGGACTTGCTGACTGTGTTCTTTCAAGTCGGTCGGGTTCATCCAGTGGCGGATGAGGCTCATTCCCGGACACATGTCTTCGACAACGTGTTCCACGACGAGGGCGAGGTCCTCGAGAAAGTAGAATGTCGGAGCGGCTGCCGAAGTGGTGCCGCGAACTTTAAGCTCGATGTATTCGCCCTTGTTTTCGACCGTTAGGATTCCCTCGGTGTTGCCGCTGCAGAATTTCGAGCCTTGACACCACTGGTATAAATCGTTCTCGGGCTCTTGGTGTTCCTGAGTGGTTTTGCGCAAATGTGCCTGTGTGAAGAATGTGTTTTATATGTTAAAATAACGTTCGAGAGCGTGGATTTATGTAAAATTGCATTTTTTTCGTTGTAAAAAATTGATTTTTCTAGCAAAAAAATTTTTTAATGCAAAGATTTAACATTTAATGCAATAAAAATCGATTTGTATGTAAAAGTTCGATTTTCAATGCAAAAATTCGATTTTTCAATGCAAAAATTTAATTTTTCAATGCAAAAATTCGATTTTTCAATGCAAAAATTTAATTTTTCAACGCAAAAATTCAATTTTTCAATCAAAAATTCAATTTTCAATCAAAAATTCAATTTTCAATGCAAAATTACAATTTTTCAATGCAAAAATACGATTTTTCAATGCAAAAATTAGATTTTTCATTGCAAAAATTAGATTTTTCAATGCAAAAATTCAATTTTCAATGCAAAAGTTCGATTTTCAATGCAAAATTTCAATTTTCAATGCAAAATTTCAATTTTCAATGCAAAATTTCAATTTTCAATGCAAAATTTTGATTTTCAATGCAAAATTTCGATTTCAATGCAAAATTTCGATTTTTTAAAACATTTAATGCAAAAATTCGTTTTATTTTTCAAAAAATGTAAATTTTTCTGCTTAAATATGCATTGTCTATGTTAAAAAAAATCGGTTGATAATTACTTGAATTCTCGGGAAAACGCAAGCTAATTGTGCGTGCGCGTTTTCCCTCGTCCTGAATTGAATGCCTCCGTAAGTCGAATCCGCGTGGTATTTATCGTCCTTCTCCCAAAGTCCGTGTAGCGTTTCGACGAAATTAAAGCAAGGAAATTCGTACTCGATATCCCCATCGTTGTCGCACTGAGTGCACAAACCAATCGCTTCCAACACTTGAAGCAGATCCAGCGCATCGGTATCGGGAAAAAGAAGCTGAAAGTCGTCCACGGTGTAGCAGCCGGTCACTCGAGCAACATCGATGTGTTCTCGGGACAAAAGATAGCCAATTACATCTCGACACAGCCATTTTGGATTGATCACGATCAAGTCTTGAGTTTCGGATTTTATATAAAGCATCTAAAGATATTCAAATAAACAAAATAAATAATCAAAAATTCAAAAATTCAAATAAACAAAATAAATAATCAAAAATTCAAAATTCAAATAAACAAAATAAATAATCAAAAATTCAAAAATTCAATAAAACAAAATAAATAATCAAATAATCAAAAATTCAAAAATTCAAATAAACAAAATAAATAATCAAATAATCAAAAATTCAAATAAACAAAATAAATAATCAAAAATTCAAAAATTCAAATAAACAAAATAAATAATCAAAAATTCAAAAATTCAAATAAATAAAATAAATAATCAAATAATCAAAAATTCAAAAATTCAAAAATTCAAAAATTCAAATAAATGAAATAAATAATCAAAAATTCAAGAATTCACAAAATTTACTTCTCCTAATAATTGCAATTGTTGCAGCAATTCTCGCATGTGTTCTTCGCCGGCTAACGGATTAACTTGTGCGTGCACTGTATCAATAAACTGTTGCCACGCAAGTACAGGAAAGGAATTGAAATTGCGTCGCCAAGCGGGGATTTGCCGAAGCACGGATTCGAGAAACCCCGTAGCCAACGGAAGACCCTAAAAAATATGAATAAATTAAAAATTAAAATTTTTTTTAGTGATTTTTTTTTTCGGGGTAATTAATTACCTGTAATACTTTAGTTTTGACGTCGGCTAAGTAAAATTTGAAAGCTTTCATGGATGGACTGCTCGCGACGTGCGCGTCGACGATGAAAACACGATTATGCAAATCGAATACGTGTTCGAACATCTTCTGCACTTCGCAGTGCAATTTCATCACTGCCGCGTTGGCGTATTCACCCGCATTGTTTTTGGGGCAGTTGATTGTATCCGCGTGCGTGGCGATTAATGCAACTTGTGTGGGTTTGTTATTTTTACCGCACGCACCTGGAAAATTGTAAAGTGAAATTAATTTTTTTTAATTAATGTTTTTTTTTTTTTTTTTTTTTAAATTACCGTATGGCTCTAGAGGGACGATTCTGGCTTGTAGATAATGTAACCAGAAAGTTACTTGTTTTAATTGAATTTCGAAAGGGTCGACTAAACTGAAAACAATTAAATGAACGCAATGGTTGTTGCCTATGAAGTGATCGTACAACATGTGGTAAGATTCTTGGCCAGAAAATTCCCATAAACTCAAGTCTCCGACACCTAAAAATGAAAAATAAATAAATAAAATGGAAAAATTGAAAAAAATTGTGAAAAAATGGAAGAAAAAGAGAAAAAATGGAAAAAAGTGGAAAAAAAAATGAAAAAAATTTAAAAAAAGTGAAAAAAATGGAAAAAATATGGTAAAAAAAATGGTAAAGAGAGAGAAAACGAAAACAAACAAAACAAAAATGAGGCAAAAAAAATTCTAAAATTTTACCCGATAATGCAATTTGGTGAATTTCAATTCCGCGCGTGTAATTATTAATATCAGTACAAATGGATGGCTGAGATGAACTGTGAGACGGCTTGTTGGCGTTCAATTCCAATGTGGATCTGCTGTTTGCAAAAACTGCAATAATTTTTTATTTATTTATTTATTAAAAAAAAAAAAAAAAAATCAATTTTATTTTATATTTTGTATTTTTGGTGAATTTAATCTTACCACTCGACCGTCGCCTGTTACCCAAATTCAAGGACGAAGAAGACGACCTCGACCTCCGAAAAAAACTACTGAAATACCCACATTTCAGCGAATCAACCAACGTCGTTTTCCCGACCCGATTATGACCAAACAACTTGACTTTCACCCGACTAATTGTTTGATTAGACGGAATCAACTGCGAAATATATTCCTGTCTTAACTGTTCCTGGAATAAAAAAACAAAAACAAAAACAACAAAAAAACAAAATCAGTCAAACGTAAAAAAAACCTTCAAAAGTAACATTTACATTATTCAGTCTGTTGAGCAAATCACCAATGAACGTGTGACCCTGGGCCAAGGCTGTAATTTCAGCCACAATTCCATCCTAAAAAAATATATATATATAAAAATATAATAATTTCAAAATATAAAAAAAAAAAAAATACAAACCTTGTTCTTTTGATCAATTTTGCAACCAGCGAGACACAAACAACGCACTACTTCGGTGTGGCCATGTTTGGCAGCTAAATGCAACGGGTAATACCCATTCTTACAAAATGAATAAATAGATAAATAAATAAATAAAACTTTAATGTAATATTGATGTTTACCTTATTAGGCACATCGACTTTGCAACCAAAAGCGCACAATGTTTGCGCTATCGGCAATAAGCCTTCTTTAGCTACCAAGTGAATAGGTGCGTCACCGTGCTAAATCAATCAATCAATAAATAAATAAATAAATAAATAAATGAATTGATTAAATTTTACTGTGTCGATGATATCAATTTGGCATCCGGTTTGTAATAGTAACATGGCAACTTGAACGTGGTGTCTGCGGATTGCCAAATGCAGAGCGGTGAATCCTCTCTGCAATAAATAAATCAAATAAATTAAATCAAAAAAAAAAAAATATATATACCGTATTTCCTTTCATTGTACGCGGGTCTCCATTAGTACATGGGCCAAATTTTAATTTTGCAGTTAGAGCGCGGGTCTCTAATTAAAATACGATATGCATACGTTTATAGTACGCATATAGACCCAATTTTGCATTTTTCATTTAATGGGAATCAAATAAAAGGCTAAATCACAGAAGGCTGGCCAAGAAAAAGGCTGGCATGACGGCGCACCGTTAGAGCGCCCGTGTTCTACGAAAGGAAATACGGTAAATCAAAATTTACTTTATCAATCAGATCTAACTGCGCTTTGGCTTCCGTTAAACAATGAACGCAGTCGAGATGTCCACGCACGGCTGCGCAATGTAGAGGACTTTCGCCTTCCTGCAATTGCAGTATTAAATTAAAAATTAATAAAATCAAAAAATGGTAATTAAAAAAAAAAGTGCACCTAGAAACTAATCAAATTCAATCACGCACCGTATTGCATAAATTGAGCTGCGAGCCAACTTTACAGAGGATTTCAACTACACTTGGGTAATCGTGCCAAACTGCTATGTGTAATGCGGTCTCACCATGCTACGCGTGCATATCAGGATTATTATAAGAAATAGAAATAAAAATAGAAATAAAATCAAAAAATTAACTACCAACGTGCGGATCTAAAAAAACAACAAAAAAAAAAAAATCTCATCCAAAAAATTAAAAAAAAATAAAAATAATAATAATAATAATAATAATAATAAAAAATTATTATAATTGTTTTTCCAATATAGGTTACCTCATCTTGGACATTAACGTCGGAAGTAACTCCGCATAAATATTGTACCATGCGTGCGTGACCGTATCTAGCGGCAACATGTATCGCGGTTTCACCTGCCTAGATCAAAAGAAGGAGAGAAATTGATTCGACCGGCCACCAGGATATTCATTTTATCAATCTAACGATCTCGACCTTGTTCCGATGATCCACAGACACACCATTTTCTTTTAAATATTTAATCACATTGATGTGGCCTTGTCTGGCAGCCCAGTACACGCTATTGTCGCCATGCTGCAATGTAAAGGAAACGCAACAAAAAAAATACATTTTAGCTCGCATAATCGCATCAAACGGGAAATAATCGTCCGTTTAGTATTTTTTTATGAATAAAATTACATTATCGACTTTGTCTAAACGCGCTTCTTTCGTCTTTAGAAATTTCAAAACTTCCAACTGACCCAAACCAGCTGCAAAATGAACGGTGCATTCTCCATGCTAAAAAATAATTAAAAATAATTAATAAAAAATAAAAATAAATAAAAATAAATTTCACTTTGTTGCTCTGATTAATATCGATGTTTGATGATATGAGTAGTTCCTCTAATCCAGTCAAATTGCCTTCTTCAACGGCACAAAAAAGAGCAGTCATCACAAAATTCCCCTGCTGCAACACCAAAATGTAAAATACGAAATAAATATCCAACTTCCTGTTCAGAACAAAATTAAACTACAAAACAATAAATAAATAGGTTTCATCCTGCAAGTCTCCCTCCCAATAATATCGATTATTCTGCAGGGTTTGGGTTAAACCACACAGTGGGGGAACTTTTGTGACTCACCTAAATCACTCAGCATAAATGAATAAATCTGTGGGATATTGATAGCAATTAATTGACAAGTTTGAAAATAAGTAAAAAAAAACACTAAAAAAAAACCAAATGGGATGATAAGGGGCCTGCAGTAAAATGATAACGAGTGTGTTGTTACGTCCCTTGTTAAAAGTCAAGTGTAAGTGATGCATGGGTGATGAAGTACATCCAACTTAATCTCCTATACAACCTACTGAAACTCATGTTCATTTGCTCAAAAAATGACCATGACATATTTAGACATATGTCACTAGCAGCCAAAACAAAAATAAATCTTTTTATCGATTAAAACCCGTCGACGGAGCACGATCTCCCCGTATCGTATAACCGTAACGTGAAAGCGCAAGCGCAAACTGAACTTTTATATTTTTACGTTACAATATTTATAATGTAAAATTGACTATAATTTTAAGAGAAAAGTACGTGGCGCAAACTGTGTAATGTACAAATTACGTAACTGCGACATTCGCTGGAACAAAAACAAACGATTCTCTTCCGTTACCTGCACAGCTGATGGGAGGTCGTTAGGTTTTCCTTCCACCATGTCTCCGCTTGCGCTTCTTAACTTCAAACTACGTGATAATTTGTTACACAACCCAACGATTTGTGCATATTTCTAATACAAAACAAAAAACATTTGAAAATTTAAAATCTTGAAGATTAATTACAATTTACCTGCCAAATACTTCTAGTGCTATATTCAACTATACTATTGGTTTTAACTACCTTTTCTTTAAATCCACTCTCGCCTATCAAACATCGTGTCTGAATAATAAAAGAAATAAATGTAAACTTGATGAGAAATTGAGAAATTGAGAAATTAAAAATAAATCTTGACTAAATAAACAAATTGTGCGAAAAGCTCGCACTTAACTGCAATAAATGCGTTTTCTTAAGATGCACAAATATAAATAAATATTATATTTTTAAGTTTTGTTTTACGGACCCACACGGTGCATCAGGATGCAGACGTATCAAATGAACCGGTCAGGATACTCGCATTGCAGCATGTGATTGCAGAATGAATGAGCTCATACTGCAATCTCATTTCCCTCCTGCTATCGACGAGTATTCAATTTGCTCATTGCTTTTATTACTGCGCTTACCTTAATCCAGGGATGCTGTAGGCACTGCTTGGCTGTGGCCCTTTTTCTGCGGGACAAAACGAGGGTAAATCAATGGTTGCGAGTGTGGGATCAATAGTTGGGATGAACCAAAACACAACAGGGAAGACTAGATTTTGTCGCGTTTCTTTTCCTCGTGATTTTCCCACTCACGTTTTCGCGAGAAATTGTTAATTACGATGAAAAAAATGTCAACCGAAATTGAAATATTGAAAAGATTTATCAAATTTTATGCAAGTTTTATTTTTAATTAATATAAATTAAATAAAAATGTTGAATTCGTTTGTTTTTCTTTATAAATTTTCATTTTGTTTTTGTATAATTGCAAATTTTAATAAAATTTTTACGGTAAAAATTTGTTTTTGTTTTTGTTTTAAATAATTAATTTTAATCGCTATTAGTCTCCAACAGATGGCAGACTGTGCAAGACAGGTAAGAATACATTTCCAGGCTTGGGAGCAGCGAACTTTTAAAGTTGAAATTTTTTTTTTTAAATTTTTTTTTTAAATTAACTTTACCTGGGATTGCGAACAAAAAGATGAGAAATGAAGGCTTTGGCCTGGTCACTTATGTTAGAAAAGTCTTCATCATCAAAATCATAATCCAATGCCGAAATATTCTCAAAAGTATCCTGCTGATCGTCTCCCAGAAAGGGTGAAGCACCACTTAATCTAAAAATTACAACCGAGCACAAAAATAACTCCCAGAATTAAAAAAAAAAATAAAAAAATTAAACTTACAAAATGTAAGTCACCACCCCAACACTCCACATGTCCGTAGCGGTTCCCAGCGGTTCGTAATTAATCACTTCAGGTGCTGCATATGAAATTAAAAAATTAACAGATTAAAGAAGAAAAATTCGAGAAAAAACGAATTAAATTTAATGTAAAACTCCTGTTCTAGATAAAGAAAAACCCAGTTTCACACAATCTTGCGTGATGCAGCGAAAAAAATACAAAGCAAACCAAAAACACGATCAATCTTAAATGAAAAAAAATGTTTACCAACAAACTCAGGAGTTCCGATCATATCTCGAACTTCCATTCCTGGTAATATCCGTCGAGACAAACCAAAATCGATCAATTTAATAACGGGCATCGAAGCGAACCGATCGAGTAACATTATATTCTCCGGCTGAAAATATAAGAGAAATAAACGCATTCGTAGGTTAGGTTAGGTTAGGTCCCTAGTTTTTTTGTATGTTTTTGCAACGTTTTTGCGACATTTTTGCACACATTTCAAATGAGAACCATCAGAAACGCGTGCAAAACGTACAACGTCATCACCGATAAATTAGCCAATTTTGGTCGTTTAGCTTAGGTTAGATTAGGTAATTGGTGCATTTATTGATGTTTTACTGGGATCGATGATAGGCTGAAGATCGGCAATGACATTGTAGGAATTGAAACTTGCGCCCTGGCCGCAGCTACTATTCAAGGCGCCCCTTAATCGAGGGCAACCCTTACTCGATGGGTCTTTTTTGAAACCATTTGATTAAAATCATTATTTTCATATGAAATAATTTTTTTTTTTTAAATCTGAGTTTTGCTGACGACAAAGAGTAATACAAAAAAATTTCCAATTCTCGCTTTGTGTGTCAAGACCGGACGCAAGCAAATTGATTGAATTCCTGGAAAATTACCTTCAGATCTAAATGAGCGATATTTTTACAATGCAAATGATCCAACGCTTCCAATATCTGTTTGATAAACAAAATCGCATCCTTTTCGCTTAATTTCTCCTTCTCAGATATAAAATCAAACAATTCGCCACCTCGAACCCTAAAATAAAACAAAAATTAAAAATTAAAAAAAATAAAAATAAATAAATAAAAATAATTTATTTACAATTCTAAAACGAGTATGACTTGATGACCGTTATCAAAAACATCGTGCAAACTGATGACATTTTGATGCGAAATCTGCATTAAGATATCAACTTCTTTCCTGATGTCTTCCATCTTCACTCCTCGCCGACTACTCGCCAGTCTTTTTTTCCGGATAAACTTAGCCGCGTATTCGTGCCTCGTTTTGATCTCCTCGCACCTCCGCACAACCGCAAACTGACCACTGAAACCCGAAGGAAAACAAAAATTAATACAACATTTCACCCAAAAACACATTTGGTATTTTTCCAATCAATTTTTAATGGCCAACACCTGAAGTTCGAGCAATTTGAGCCGCAATTACGCGACCTTGTGCTAGTTGCGGCCAATTTGCAGTTCCTCCTTCAATTAAACGCATTCCGAGGGACCGAAACTTCGCTTTTTTTGGCTAATTTAGCAAATTAATAATAAATAGTAATTTAGTGGGTAACCCTGAACCAATGAAAAGGACAAGGCGTTTGGTATTTTCTGACAAAGACGTCTTTGTGGTGCAGTTGAATGAATGATTGAATGAATGAATTAATGAATGAATACCTGTAGGTTTTCTTTTTCTTTCTTTTTCTTTCATCTTTTCAATCTGGAGGATGTAATTAGTGAAGAAAGAAGCTTACAAATGTAAAATAGCTTATCGGATTTCTTAGTTGAATGGAGGAAACGTGTTTTGTTGGTTTGTTTTTTTGGAGATTGGTTTTTATTTAGTGTTTTTAAGTTTGGTCAATCAAAGACATCCTTCCGTTGTATTGGATTAAAATTTAAATCCGCTTTAATTATGGTATTAGTTTGATAAGATTGAGAAAGATTTGATGAAAATTAAGAAAGATTTGTTGAAAATTGAGAAAGATTTGATGAAAATTGAGAAAGATTTGATGAAAATTGAGAAAGATTTGATGAAAATTGAGAAAGATTTGATAAAAATTGAGAAAGATTTGATAAAAATTAGAAAAGATTTGAAAAAATTGGACAAAATTTGATGAAATTGAACAAAATTTGATAAAATTGGACAAAATTTGATGAAATTGAACAAAATTTGATGAAATTGGACAACATTTGATAAAATTGGCCAAAATTTGATAAAATTGGACAAAATTTGATGAAATTGAACAAAATTTGATGAAATTGGACAACATTTGATAAAATTGGCCAAAATTTGATAAAATTGGCCAAAATTTGATAAAATTGGACAAAATTTGAAGAAAAAAAATTCGTCAAAATGTAATAAAAATGTCTACAAAATTTAATAAAAATTTTGACAAAATTTAATACAAATTTCGACAAAATTTAATAAAAATTTCGACAAAATTTAACAAAAATTTCGACAAAATTTAATACAAATTTCGACAAAATTTCAACAAAATTTGACAAAATTTAATACAAATTTCGACAAAATTTCAACAAAATTTCAACAAAATCTCGACAAAATACAAGAAATGAGAAAGTATGTAAAAAATTCTAAAAATTCACAAATTCATCTTTCTACCAAGCAAACAAAAACTCACCCAATGCAAACCACTCAATAATTACCACAAACTCAAAATCTCCCTAAAGCCCCCATTACCTAAAAAAAAAAAAAAACAACAACAACCACCTCAGATTAAATCTAAAAATTCCCACCAAACAAAAAAAAACACCCTAAATCAACTCAACACAAACTCCAATCCACGACTATTAATCATAAATTTATCAAATTAGACCCTCTAAATCAACATTAATCAACTGTTATTAAACTCAAACATCAAATTCCTTCAACCATCATCTTTCCCTGCCCTGTCCCTCGGCCATCATCCATTTCCCCAAATCAAATAAACACATTAACAACAAAAAACACATCATTTCAATTAGAGCATGAAATTCAAATTCCAAATAAAGAAATTCACAACTCTTCAAACACATTAATCCCATAATGAGTCGTCCAAATAAAGTGCACGACTTTCTCACACTCAAATCTTCAATTCAACTCGAAGGTCAAAACTTAATTATATTTCAATTTAATCAGTCAAACAATCCCAAAAACAAGTCAACATTTTCCGATTTTCAATTCGGTAGTTTATGCAAGTTACGCAGAAAAATGTAAACGAGAAAAAACAGAAGAAAAACAAGAGTTTAACAGCCTTGATGGGAAGCGGCGCCACAACACACATGGAAAGTGAACGTCAAACCCTCGCGCTCTCGTCGGTCCAATGTGGCAATGACCTCAACTGGCCCCCTGTAGTCCTCTGCATCTGCCTCCAGTTTCCTGGTTCACTCGACGAGACATAATTTATTATTTGCGCTAAGTAAACACTCAATTTCGCCCATCAAACAAAGGTGATTCAAAGCCAATTTGAATCAAATTCGTTACATTAAACAACTGGTGGCGGTAGATTAAACTAACGCCCCGTTCACAACTGCGCTAGAATTAGCGCCCTGTTATTTTAATGGCGGTTTGTGCAATTGTTTATTTTTTAATTTTCCATTAAATTTTCGTAATAAATTGCATTGTTCGTCTCTTGTTTTAGGTCCCGGGGAACAATTCAATTCCGGGGCACTTTTTTTGTCATTTACAGATTTTTTTCTTCCCTATGTGATTCAAAGACTCAAAAAATAGGAATAGGTGTTATTTTTCATCTACAACTTAGTTCAATGTCCTTTATATAGTTTTCTCAAATTCCAACAACAATAATCACGACTTAAATGTTGTTGTTTTTTTAGAGAAAAAAATAATAAGAATTCTACTTTTTCCTCCCTTCATCGGAAACACTAAAATTACTCTTCAGCATTTGATGCAATTCCTAAATTAACTTTCCAAAAAATAAAAATAAATGAAACCAATGTTCAAGGAAAATTCCATCTCAAATGTGACCTACAAAAATAATAATAATAATGAAAATTATATTTGATAAAGAAAAAAAAAAATAATAATAATAAATCCAAAACAATCTTTGGCCTAATTTCAACTCCTGTGTGCCTACAAAACAGGAATAATATAAACAAGTAAAAGGGGCTGGACTAAAAACAAGCAGTTCACATTGACAAAAACTATAAAAAATGTCTCTATTTAACAAAATAAAAATTCAAATATTAAAAAAAAAAAAAAAAATACCGTTTAGAAATTAGATTTAAACTGATAATTGACTCTGAAGGTCAAGTAAAAGCCGAGACAATACAAGGCGCCCTTCAAACAAATATAAACAAAACCTAAAGAGGGAATTTTGACCTCCCATCTACAAACAGGATGATAAAGAGACAATATGAATAGGGGGAATAAAACACTCGAGTTAATTGTTTTTAACTAAAGAAAAAATGGGATTTCTTAATCTCAAATTTTGACCAAAGCCAGATAAGAAATTTTGTCAAAATCGAGCAAAATCGGCTTTTGTTTTGCGAGAACAATGGCCTATTAGCTCTTGCGCATAAGACACTGGGAACAAAAATGAAACCAAATTTTAGGTAGCTGGCCTCAACCTATCCCAAAGGTAGAAGACGTTCTTCGCTGACCTTAGTTTTTGTTTTCTAATTATCTCTTAAACAGTCTACTTTCTGCTCGGACCCTGCGATGTTCAAAGCCGATAGTAGAACCCAGATCTTCCGTTTGCCAGACTGGTCTTTACCAATTAAGCTACCCGGGACTCCAACAGAATCACGAACAGAAACCAAAGCGGTACGACAATCGCCTGAATTTTTCTCACAGACGTTTTGAATCTTTCTGAATCTCTCCCAAATCTTTATAATTATGGACTCCCAAATCTCAAGGATTTGGCTACAATCTCGCGAGATTCCACAAGATCCCACGAAATATTACCAGATTTTGTGAGATCTCGCGAGCTATTACGAGATTTGTAAGATCTCGCAGGATTTTATAAGATTTAGAAAGATTTCTTAATCTGTTTCTTATCATTCTTGATTGTCGTACTCCCTGAAAGACACGCTCTACGTTTGTAGTCCACAGGGCCGGCCTTCTCCAAGATGGGGCCCGGTTGCGAAAAGAATTGCGGGTCTCCTATTTGTTGAATTATTGAGTGATTTCATTTAGTTTTTCTGTTTTTACTGTTCTAATTTTTATTGTTTCATTTTTCCGAAGCCCCATGCGTAAACCTGGGGCCCCATGCACAAACCGGAGCCCGGATTCCTTGCACCCACTGCACCCCCCTTATGGCCGGCCCTGGTATATCAAACCGGCAGGTGTCAGATGACTGCAGATTGTTAGATAACTGGATTTTGAATAAAAACTAGAACTACAAGAACAAATCATTTTGTTTATTAATACAACAACTTAGCAAAACTCATCGCACAATACGGGGTATCTGGGATGGACTCCCGGCTCTGGACATCATGGGGCGGGAAGAGAGGTCGTATCGTTTATTCGACGGTTCATTTATTCGCCAGTAAATTTAACCAAACCTCACCTAACCTGAACTAACGATAATTATCGTTTCAACCACTGAAGATGATCGTTTGATCGAAAGACTTATGGTTTTAATTAATTGTTTGTAAGTTTAAGAGCGCCATTAATGTCATTAAAATCACTTTATGATAGATATTCAACTTCCAATGACAGATATTCAACTTCCAATGATAGATATTCAACTTCCAATGATAGATATTCAACTTCCAATGATAGATATTCAACTTC
>JAQFXT010000566.1:0-32079 GCA_034683725.1 Strigamia crassipes
TATACTAAAATCTCACAAAATATACTAAAATCTCACAAAATATACTAAAATCTCACAAAATATACTAAAATCTCACAAAATATACTAAAATCTCACATAAAATACTAGAAGCCTACAACAATATACTAAAATTTGGCTCAAAATACTAAAATTTCAATAATTTCCAAACAAAAACATACAACGTAAGAACACAAATTCAAAAAAATAACTTGCATCGCACAAAATTTCCTAAAACACACGCACAATCTACAAAACTACTTTTCTCAATCTACAAAACCCCACGAACCAACAAAAAGAAAACACCACGCAACAAACGTATTTTTACCATTCATTGTTTTAAATTGAATTTAAAAAAAAAAATTAAAATTAAAAGAAAATAAAAGAAAAAAGAAAATGGCGATAAATTACAATTAGGCAAAATCCCAATTACGTGAAATCCCACGTGCATAAAAGGAAAAGAGAAATGAGTTTATACAGGAATGACGTGCCTTTTCCACTCGTTAATTGGTTTGCACAATGCTCGAGAAGTAAAAGATTCTTTCATGGTCATGGCTAATGTACTTTTCTTGCTTTCTCCTCTCCCCTGTCCACCCACCAGCCTCCCTTCCCACCCTTTTCCATCTCCGAGTGCAGATAGCAAAAAGAGACAACGCGCAAAACCACAAGTGTCTTTGCCTATCATCGACTCCGTATATAATTAACTTCTCATCAGATACAATCCTCGTCCACCAACTTAATTAAAGTGCAAAAAGCCAATTGCTATTACAAATCCGCAGGAAAATCGCTCAAAAACTGGTTTCAACGCCCAGCTAAACACATTTTAAGACATTTCATTCACCAACTTCTTTGTTTTGACATTAAACGCCTGCAAATGCAAAATGGCGAAAATCACTTCCATTTTTCTTTTCTTTTTCTTTTTTTTCCGTCTATGTCTAGCCAGGCGCATACATATAATCATTTGGGTTGAATATTTAGGGATGGGGAGAAAAATAAAAATTTTAAAAAAAATATTTTTTTTAATTTATGAAAGAAAAGTGATTTTTTTTTTTTTTGTTTTTTTTTTTTGCTGTTTTAAAATTCTTATTAAGTTGTGACAGGCAAGAAAAGTATATTTTTTTTGTTTTTTTGGACTTTTAGGGGTCCCAGAAATGATTGATTAATTTTCAGCACCATGTTGGATATTTATGCAAAAATTGTTTTATGCGCATAAAATATGCACCAAAAATTCTATTTCATGCAATAAAAAATATAAAAATTAAAAAATTTTATTTTAGACAAATCACGCGTAGCTACGATACGTAAACGGTACGTAATCAATGGATTTTACGATGTGTAAACACTAGTTTCTCTCGAAAAGATTGTTAGAGGGCAAACAAAAGAGTTTTGTGTGTTTACTCGCGTACGAGAGCAAAACGCATGTAAACACCGACAAATTGCCCAACAGCTGTTCGAAATAGAAAACAAAATTTTTGTTATATAAATTAATTATTGTTGTTTGAGTATTGTGGGAATTTCGGTGTAAAAAGTGCGCAAAACGAGGCCATTCGTGTCGCAGTTTTGATTAAAAGTGACAAATAGCAAAGTCAATGGTTGAAAATGGTCGTTAAGTAGGATTCAAGTGGCTTTGCACTTTACCTAGAGGACTAAACCTTCTCGTCTTTTCTTGCTCCGAGTCTGATGAATGGTGAAAGAATGATCCTCCTAAGCCCTCTTGGACTAAGGGATTTTAGGTGTGTTTTCAAGGATGTCGCGACATCTGCTCTCCTTACATTCATTTCAACGCTAAGCTACACTTGAGTTTTTGACATTCCACTAAATTGATAATAATATTAATTTTTTTTTAAAATTTTTTTATTTGCAGGTAAGAAACAAATTCAATCACATTTTCCACGTTCCCTGACATAGTAAGTTGGTTTTCCAAGTCTAGAATTTATTAAAATACAATTTATTAACTTACCGAGGAAGATCGGCAATGGTTGAAAACGTTTCGGGTTTTAATTATATTTTTGCGTACTCTTTAATACAGTTGATACGAGACGAATATAAAATATGGTAAAAAGGGTCGTGAGATTCGGACCCTTGATTGTCTCTATTATGCAGTCTAAGTAGACATAGCGAACAAATGATAAAACATAAGTTGAAATATTCATTGCGCAAGAAGGAGATAACGTTTAGTGGCTGCAGTGAGACGACTGGGGTCATACGCGCCATAATCTGACCAATAAAATGAAAAATGGCGCTTTTGTTGCGCAGGAGTGATGAAGTACTTAAAATGGAAATGGTTAAATCGTTACAAGAAACCGTGTTGTGGTATACAAATTACTGTCAAAACGGGTTTTTTTGTTTTCAAGTGCTTCCACAGACTTGCCACGTGCAATAAAGACTGCGGTGCCAGTTATGGAAATATTTGTACTGGATTTTGAAATGTAAAAAGTTTTTCAAAAAAAAAATTTTTTTTGTCAACAATTTGTTAAGCTCCAGGGGACACTCGAAGAAGATGGTTCTGGGAATAGCGAGGCGCACACCCAATGACTCGTGTTAATGTTTGTCTAACTGTTGTGACCTGCGAGTTGGGTTGTGGAGGAATTAATTATTTAAATTAGCACTTTCTTATCTTATCCCTGGAAAAGAGGGCACAATTTAGAGTCTGCGAAACCGGTTAAAAGTAGCAGAGTGATTCCAACTTGTTTGGAAATTATGTTCGCTTTTACCGGTTCAAAAGCAGACGCCGTACGCATAACTCGCCATCGACAGTTGATAAGACAGACATTTGAAAGATTCATTGCCACCCGTGGCGGGAAATTAGGAATCGGCGTAACGTGCGCGAATATCGACGACCGCGATCGACAAATTGAATTCGGTCGCATTGTACCGGTGGGCTCGGGAGCCGGCGAGCCCGGGGAGCCCGGGAATGCGAAAGCCGAAACGAGACGCCATTTAGGTTAATTCCCATGTTTGCGCTCGAAAGCTGTGCAAACGGTGGAAAGAAGGTTGGATCTAATCGCAGTTTGATCAGAGCGAATCCCAAAGCACCTTTTTCGAACAAACAGTGCCAAATGGGCCGTTGAAAATCGGTGCTGACAGATCTGATGGTCGGGGGACGTTGGTCCGTGGTCAGTATGCAAGTATAGCTACTCTAGGAGGTCAGAGTTGCAGCACCCCCACGGACGTGTAGTGCGAGCGAGCTTTTTGTGACAGATAAAAGGAAGAAGCGTGTAAATGTGTTTGCTCACGATTCGTTCTCTTATTAGAGGAATGCGGCACGGGTGACGTGACGCATGTAAATGGAGTCCTGGTTTTGTTGGCGCGAATCGTTCGTGACAGGTGTGAAAAGGAGTCCATTACCATTATTGAATATGAAACAAGTCGGGCTTAGCTGGAAAGGATTCTCTTTTTCGCTTTCCTCGGGATTTGGATAAAGGGAGGAAGAAGAATAATGTAATAAATTCGTGAGTGAACCAAAGTTGAATCGGTTGGAGACATTCGGGGCTCTTACAGGAGGCGAAATGAAATTGCCAAAACTTGATCATTTCAAATCCAATTCTGGACGTGCCGTTTGAATTTGACGTTCGGAAAGTTATTTAGACCAACGTATTTCTTCGATTAAAAGCCGCGGCTTTTATTACTTATTATTTGGTATTCGTACATAAATGTAAGTCAAAATTTAATTTTTTGGATCGTGGAATTCCCCGAGACATTTTGTGGAATTCGGGTGGATGACCACGGCGGAGTTTGTGAAATTAGCCACCAGATTGCGTAAGATTGGGAGCGAGATTGCTAAATCCCTCTTGACTGATAAAACTACTTCGGGTTGAGTGTGGCCTGCCATTTGTGGAAAACAGGCCCATCACAGCATAGCGTTCGTACGGGTAATTTGTCTGGTTCATTGAAAGCTGCAGAAATTAATTCCCCCGTTTTAACACTAAAATGACAATGAAAAAGTGGTTGCTTTCTCACCTGCGAGCAACAGCACTTGATTAATCGTTCATTAGCATTCAAATACTAGAGGGCAGGTGTTTACCACGCGAAACATGTGCAGTAAGTTTAATTTTTCATCCTCTAATTTTAGATAATAAACGTTAACAGTAACCGCAACCGCAACCAATAAAAAGTAACGACAGCGTAACTAGTTTCTTTTTAACTACTTCGTCATTGCAGGAATTCTAGGTTTTATATCACAATTATAAAAATTTATAAGTCGTACATAAGCTGTACGATAATCGTAACGAAAGGTCTATGGTTTTAGTTAATTGTTAATGTCATTAATTACTGTTTACCAGAATGCAGTAACGCGTGTCCACGCACACCTGGCGTCAAAAAGTGTAATTAAATCCTCCTATGTTAATCCGGGATTGTGGGAAATTCTCCAGCCATCAACGTTTTATTTATTTACGGTATTTTAATTTAATTTTTTTTTTTTTCTTTTTTTCAATTTCAAATTATAAAAATATGGGAATAGTAGTAGATTCATGCATCGAAGCCAACAGGTTATTTAAATCGACCTTGAGGCCCAGGTTCCTTGTAGACCAGTCGTATAAACTGAATTCCAAATTACTCGGTGCACAAAGGGAAAAAAAAAACCTGATTACTCTTACTCTATCTCTCTCTCTCCTGATAAATGTATTACCAATTATCCTCATTATCCATGACGTAGTAATTACTGCAATAAATAATACCTACTATCCATTTGAGTTGCAATTGGAGTTGGTAGTTGAAATGGAACGCAATGACGTCAGCATCGCCCCACAATTGTCACCCTGACTGATCAACTTGGCTCGACCCTTGATCGCACCCATTCTCAATCAGTGCATCTAATTTATAGACAGGAAGAGTTTTTTTTTTTTAAAGCTTTATAAGACCCCACTGTGCTCCCAATTCCTCGGGTTTGCATCATAAATCGTAGCCAATTACCCACGCTTGCTCTATAGCCCTACCCCTTAATGAAAGGTACTTTGCCTTTCTAGGTATAGCTCTTTTTGTCCCTTGTTTGACAGATGGCCTGGGATTTTAAAGCGTTTAACCAGATAGGCGGAGGCTCAGTTGTACCGGGTACGGGTCTTCGGGATTTGCAGGTCAATGAACGACATGTAGATTTCAGGGATTTGTCTCTTTTAAGAGGCTTAGCATGTTTTTTTTTTTTTTAATGTGAGCAGGGTTTAAGTTAGATAGGATCTCCTCACATGTTACATTGTTGTAATACTTGCAGTCTGGAGTAGCAAATGTAATGCATTTTAATCGTTGTTTAAAATGTAAATGATGGGACCAGAATTATTGGTTATAGCGGCATTGGGTCGATTTGTCGACCTAACCTAACCTAACCTAACCTAACCTAACCTAACCTGGTCTAACCTGACCTAACTTAAGCTGCATGCTAGGTTAATTTACAACTTCTTAGGCGTAACTATCGATTGATTGGTAAAATCACCCACTGAGGAAGATCTGCAATGGTCGAAAACGTTTTGGGTAAAAACCTTTATTTGCATATTCTTTAACACGTCAAATCTAAGAAGTAGTAATGCACGCTAGGTGTTAGTCGACGAATTGGCGAGTCGACGAAACGGCGTCGACCAATTGTCCGAACACCGTTGTGGCGGTGGTTCCCAAACTATGACTGCTAGAGTCGCCAACTGCGCACCGCTACTGTCAGGTATGTATTATAGAACTATGGTTTGACTCGGGATGCCGTGGAAAAATCTTGAAACAATTAAATGCGCCGTGAACCGGAAAAGTTTGTGACCCACTGGGTTATAGGTGTTGCGATAATGCTACAGTAACGAAGCGTGTCTTATTGGATGTGGCATTTGCCTTTTCCGCTACAGACTCAACTGCAAGAAGTCAATGGGTCCTTGCCCAAGTTGGGTCGATGGACTCTGTAGCGAGATATTTTCATCTTCCCCGAGCCCCGGCTCGTGGGCCCATCTCAACCGCACGCGGTGCACTCGTGATTGCTAACGCCACTAACGACATGGATATGACATTATGTCAATATAGATTTTCTATGTCGTGACGATATTGCTGATAGTAATGGATGTTGTCTATTCCCCCTTAGTTGTTAGTGGATAATCTTTTCCATTGTTTTTGATTGGGGGAGTTTATTATCTGACGCCAAAAGCAGAGCTATTTATTTGAGGATATGATAATTGTTGAGTTGGTTTGAGAGGAAATTTGTGCGCTCGCAAAGAGCTTATGGTCGGGTTCTGTTTGTATTATCCGGTTAGCACATCGATTGAGGCAATTTGCCAAATTGGTAAAGTGGGATCCAATTGCGGTTGGAATGAGTGATACATTTGTTTGCAAGCCTTTAGTTAATAGTTAATTCATGGTTCAATATCTTAATGTGAGAATTTTGAGCCGGTCTGTAAAGATTTTTGTTTGTTGTTGGTTTGTTGCTATCAATGGTCACATTGGTCAGTGAGTTGAAGGAAATCCAATAATTCAATTCCTTGCTCTGCAAAGCGTGTGAAGTATCATGGGAAAAGTGGCTTATTTTATCATGCAGTTACAGGTCTTGTGTAGCTATGCTTGATTCACTTACCACCCTAAGTAATTGCATTGTTTGTTGATGATTAGGGTTTGGCTTTTATTGTTCATTGTTTACCTTAAGGCAAAGCTATTTTTAAAGAAAGAATTACCAGTTTTGCAGTGAATTGAAACAAATGCACATTTTAAATCCAGGATTAGGGATTAATATAAGAAGATGTAAAATAGTGTGAGGAGCTTAGTTTTGCATTTGCACCGAGAGCTTGGAAAACCGATGTTTTCGCGGAACCGATTAATTGAGGAATTCAGGGATGCTTGTATTGAGGTAGCTGTCAGATGTTCTTGCTGTAGAAAGCAATGGGCTGTCTAAAGCGCAAAAGGAATTCCTCATTAACGCTAAGTACACATAGCCTTTTTAGGGCCAAATATCCTAGCAACCTGATGTCTCAGGTTGTCACGCTGCAAATAATGATTTTACCTGTGCATCCGCTTGTGTCTTTCTGTGTGCGGAAATTGTTAGGTACACACAATCTGGCTTTCTAGTTACAAATGGCCACCACTTTTAAAAAATTATGCAGTTTGGTTGTTGATCAAAATTTAATGCATTATTTTTAAACAAATAGATAAACATTTTTAGTATTTTTTGTTTTTGTATCCAGTATCCACTACCACCATCTGAATTTTTCGATGTACAGAAAGAAGTGGATTTTTTCGTGCATCGTCACTGCTGAAAAGAATAGAAATTTGCTTGCCTGAATGTATCCGTGCATGTTCAACCAAGGTGTGTGTACCAAGTCACTCTGAATGTTTAGCCACACGCAAAAAGTTGGCATTCCGTGCACGGATTCAGGCTATGTATACTTAGCTCGTGTTGTTAGTTGATCCATTCTTAAAAATGGCAAAGTGTGTATTGGATTATGATCAGCAGGAAGTCTTTGTGGGCCGAAACAATAATAAACACGAACCACGCGTAAGCTGAGTTCACACGCGTTAACGCACGCATTACGCACAAAAACTGCTTCGCGGTGCTGCGTTGCACGTGAACTTCTCTGCATCACCTATGCACTTTGTGTGTTGTAGCTAGGGTGCTCAGATGTCCTGATTTTATCGGGATTGTCCTGATTTTTAGAATTTCGTTCTGAAATTCGAGTTTCCGTCCTGATTTGTCCCGGACTTTTAAAAAATTTAAGATAATCAAGCTGAACGTTAAATAAAGTACGTTGCACTCGGTTACTTACTTACTGTAAACGAGATAAATAAACACATTGGTGCGTTTTCGTTTATTTTTCAATTCAATCGCTTCATTTTCAGATCCATAGTGTAGCGTTTGAATTTGATGTTTTATTGTAGTAATAAACGTTATTTTGAAAAGTGCCACTTTTATTCAAATGTCCCGATTTTGGACCAGAGGTATCTGAGCACCCTACGTAGCGCATAAAATTTGAAATTAAAGTTTGTGCTTTACGCTTGCACGTTAGCGCCGAAGCAACAACGCATGTGAACTGGGCTTACGTCTAATCCCGCCCTCGTCCCGGAGATAGGGTTGCCATAGCGGGGAAACTGTATCGTAACGGTGAGCCGGCTTGAGCTTTACCCACGCGTGGAATATTGCAATACGGAAAAAGTTATTAGTTTGTCTAGCTGACACATCGAATTGACCACTACCGCTTTTCATCAGCAATCCAGAAATCCCCTCATTTGTTACGGTGCTGGACAGGAGTGGACAATATGAGTAATGGAAATGGCACCGACCACAATGTCCACGACAAAGGAGCTCTTAATAGTCGTTGCTGCCGGAAACCGTAGCACCAATTGCATATGTACCCCAGCCCCATATTCTTTGGCGTGATTCATCTACTTTGGAATTCATCGCTTGCGCCTACTGAAAAGCCTCGACAATGTTGCCAAACACATTACAACCCTCCGTGCCACTTCCCTCTTCCAATAAATACCCCCACCCTTGATTTACCCCCCCTTGTACATATCGTTTCGAGACCCCAACACCAATATATTTTAATTTAGTCGGCGTCAAAACACCAAAATGTATTGAATTGTAAATTTATTCCATAAAAACGTTGGAAATAATAAAAAGAAATCAAGAAGTTGATTGAATGTCAGCTGGGCCGGGGTCGACTTTTCGCATTGCGGCAACGAAAAGAATGTAAATTGAAATTCAAACTGCCCAGTTAACATTTTATGAGGTCATCCATCATGGTCACAATGGTCAGTGTGGAAATGCCATTTTAAAAAAAGTAAAAAAAAATTAATTTTTCTTTTTTGTTTGGTTTGTTGTTGTTGTTGAAAGAGTGGTGAGTGTAACAATGGCGACGGTTTATTGTTGTTTGAGGGTTTTTATTGGATGTGAGTCACGTGAGTGTCGATTGCAGGGTTAGGTAATTAAAGTTTTATGTTTGTTTCTTGTTTTGTTTATTTTTTTGGTGCGGGTTTAAGTGGAGGGAATTGATTGGAGGAGTTTGGAAGTTGATGGGGGAACTGCGAGTATTTACAACCATGGGATAATACGTTATGTTTATGTTGGGAGTGATTTGTATGCAGATGATGTTGAGTCGAAATGTCTGATTACCACAGTTGCCTACACTCAAATTGGTTGTAATGTTCCACTTCGTGTGTAGACGTGGAAAAAATTTGAAAATTAATTGTTTTTTTTTTTTGTTTTTTTTGGTTTTTTTTTTTGGTTTTTTTTGGGGGAATTTTTTTTTTTGAGGATTTTATTATTTGGGGTAAGTTTTATATGAAAGCGATTTATTTTAATTTTATATATATTATATCGGTGTTAAGAATTGAGTTTTGGAAATCAAAAAATTGGTTAGAAATTATCGTTTTATTTGGAATGTATCGATTTTTATTCGAATAAAGTGATTTCAAAGTTGAAATATCGATTTAAAAGCTAAAATATCGATTTAAAAGCTAAAATATCGATTTAAAAGCTAAAATATCGATTTAAAAACTAAAATATTTATTTAAAAACTAAAATATCGATTTAAAAACTAAAATATCGATTTAAAAGCTAAAATATTAATTTAAAAACTAAAATATCGATTTAAAAATTAAAATATTGATTTAAAAACTAAAATATCGAGTTAAAAACTAAAATATCGATTTAAAAGCTAAAATATCGATTTAAAAACTAAAATATCGATTTAAAAAATAAAATATCGAGTTAAAAACTAAAATATCGAGTTAAAAAATAAAATATCGAGTTAAAAACTAAAATATCGATTTAAAATATTAGATTTTTATCTAATAAACATAGATTTTAAAATACCGACTTTGCTTCTAAAGTATCGCTGCCTAGAAAAGTATAATATTCGATTTGAATTAAATAAACATTATTTTTTATTTGGTCAACAAACATAACATTCGATTTAGCTTCGATTGTTATTTTTAAAAATCTAATTTTATAAATGCGATATTCGATATTTTTGTATTACTGATTTTCAAAATTCACCAATCTGTATTTATTTACCAAATATCGATCCAAAAATCGAAATTTAACTAATATGCTTTTAAAATTTTAAAATTTCCAATTTAAAAATAATTCGAAGAAATTATCAACATTTTTATTCCATCCAAATTAAAATTAAACATAATTCCATATAAGGAAAACACTAGAAAACAAAAACAAAAATAAATTGTTTTCTCTTTCCCCAATTTTTATAAAACCTAAAAAAAAAAAAAAAAATTTAAAAAAAAAACAAGAAAATAGAAAAAAAAAGTGTGTTTTTCTTTCGCCAAAGTTATTTTGTTTCTTGTTAGGCAAAGAGAGCGATAATTGTTTTGCTCGGGCCTTAGTTGTTTACAATACTCCACGAGGTCTTCGCGGCATGGGGATGGGGAGAATGAATGCTGTTTGCAGCTCGGTTTGCACAAAGCTATTTTTTTTGTCTCGTTGACAGCTAAATGTAGTTGGAGCAATCTTTGTGGTCTATTTCTTGGAGTTTCTTCTTTTCCTTTTAGTCGCCATTCCATCACCTCGAAATGTTTTCATCAAGTGCTCTCTCACAATACCATGTTGAAATGCTGAAAGAGAGTAAAGTGAGTAAAGGACACGTCCCGCCTCTTCATCCTTTCTCCTCAAATCGTCATTTCTCTCGTTTCAGCTTCGCTTCATTCTCATTTCCTTCTCCCAAACGCAAAATATCGCGCAAAATATTTGTTTTTCGAACGAAACTAAGTTTAAAAAAATTTTTTTTTAGAAATTAAAAAAACAGTCGAACTTTGTTGTAACGAATCGCGAGGGACCCGCGGAATCTGTTCGTTATAACGAAAGTTCGTTATAACAAACTAAATTTTTATTAATTTAAAAAATTAACTTTCTTGGTACATTCCATGTGGACAAGTGAGCTAAATGATCAATTTTTAAAATTCGTTATAACAAAAATTTGTTACAACAAAAATTCGTTATAACAAAAATTCGTTATAACAAAATTTCGTTACAACAAAAATTCGTTATAACAAAAATTTGTTATAACCAAAATTCGTTATATTGCGGTTCGTTGTAACGATGTTCAACTGTATTGTGTTTACGGTTTAATGAAACTCGCTTTTGGGTGTTTTGGAAATTTATTCGAGTTGGGAGAGTTTTCATGTTTTATTCAGACGATCGATTATCAGCGGAGCCGCGAGTGCGAGGTTATCGTTAACGCATAGTTTATGTCCATCTCAATATGGACATCTCAATATTCTCGAGTGGATTCGGACCGGCTCGATATTCCTTAGTGAAAATAATGGATATTCTTAATGCATTTATTAAGCACAAAACTCAATGAAACCTGCCAGGCTCGATGTTTATCCAAAACAGTTTAGTGGAATTTCAATCGAAGTGAATGACGTGGTGAATGATTCAATAAACGGCTTGCCGAACTGGAAAACTTGTCCGCGACTTTACCGTATCACTTGTATTTGACATGATTAAATTGTCAAAACTTTGAAATAAATGACCGGTTCGTATATTAAACGGACGTTTGACGTGTTTCTCCGCAAACCACCCATTATACCGCGATTGACGATCATTGCGTCATATCTCCGAGAAGTCAACTTACAAGAATCCAAACGCGAGGATTAAGATTAATTCTTTTTGAAATCACTTCTTTGACTTATATCGCCAAAGCCACTCGGGGGAGGTGCAGTTTGATTTCCTCGAAATCCAGATGGAATTCGTCGTGTATAATCGACGTTACCTGCGTTTCTGCGGTTTCCACTGTGGTTTTGAATAAATTGAACGCACCTATTGTTTGCCGGCAACTAGAAGGCCCCGGCGCGCATTTCTAATTGTTTTTCCAGTCGACTTAAAATCAATGCAAGCCAGACCCCGCGATACAGCTGTAGAATTTTCCAGCCGAACACACGCAGATATATGGAATAAATCAGTTGCGAAAAATTAATTTAAAAAATAATGAAAATTCAATTGAAAACGTGTTTTATTCCAACACGTGACATATTTCATGACGGGTAAAACCTTTTTTTGACGTATTTATAGTTGTTGAGCTACTTGAAAGGGGAAGAAAAAAAATCCATAAAAAGTGTTAATGCATCCTCTGTGGGCCGTTGCATAATTTAATAGATGGCTGTGACTAAAGGCAATATTAGGGATAATGAAGGTAGTAGAGAGGCCCTTGTGGTCCGTTCCCAGCATGCATATGGGATGAATCACGTAGTACAAGGGCATCATTTAGTGGTTGAGGTTTTGTGAATTGGGGTTTTCATGTGGGGAGCAAATAAGTGGTGATTTTCGTGTTACTCATGATAGAAGTGGTGTTAATAAAGTGTTTTGGCATCAAGAATGCATGGAGGTTGCTTTTTTATAACGCGTGATGAGAGGATTTTATGTGTGCAAAAATTTGATACTTAGAACCTAATGTTCACGCTGCAATATGTTCTAAAGCTGTAAAGTCGAAGATGATAGCGTTGTTGCAAGTTGGCACTTGAGTATTTACGCTCTTTGACTATGAGATGAAGTTTTTTCTGCTTTTTTTTATGATAGGTGGTTGGAGTTTGAAGACTGGAGAGGAGTAATGAAAAAATGAGATGTGCGGAAGATGTTACTTTTTTTTCTTTTTTTTTTCTTAGAGTGTTCGGAAAGAGGGAAAATGGAGCTTTCGGTGCGGTGTTTTCAAACAAACGCGTTAGATGTGTTCAAAGTTTCTGTTTCTGTGGTTTTTGGTGTTTTTATAAACAAACGTGAAGTTATTTCCGGTTTGCGGTTTATAGTTTTTGGGTTTTATACGAGTGAACGGCAATCGAAAGTCCGAATTATCGCCCACTTCTATTCCCAAGTGTTTTTTGGTAGTGGATGCTTGACCCGCATCCTGTTTCAAAGAATTGAAGCAACGTCTTATATCCGTCTTCAACACGCTTATAAAATTGACAAATGCCGTCGTTTTTAAGAGATCTCTATTATACGTTTTTAAAACGTCTTCAGTTCTCTTTAGGTCTCCCGAAGACCATAAAAAGACGTCTTGAAGACCAACTTGCGCTACTTGGGATTAGATTTAACTGTTGTGGCAGCCATTTTGAATTTGATTGTAAAAAAAAAAAAAATAATAGTCAGTTCTCGGTTTGATTTTGAAGAGAAACGTGTTGTCTAAATTTAGTCAACATAAACAGCTAAAGTAGATGCTTTTAGTATTGCAACTGGTCCTAACCAGACGGCGCTAAATTGCAACATGGCTGCCCCACACAGCTCGCACCTGGCAAAACAAACAGCTGTTTCGCACAAATGTAATTCCACTTTCATTTAATCAAGATATAACCGACACGTTGACACAATATGCCAATACTCATCACGGGGCGGCATTGTCCAACACGCATTTCATTGGTCGGAAAGTCGGAAACCCAACGCGTTATCTCCACTCGTGCGCCAACGCCGCAATAATGTTGCGCATGCTCAGATAGCGCATTGAGAGCGGCATCTGTCGCGGAAATTCGGAGAACGGCAACGACGGTTTAATTAACGGATTGTCGCGTTTTAAACGGAATAAACGGAATAAATGGAATAAATGTGAAGGGAAAATGCGCTGCATTTTTAAATTAGTTTCGGCGACGAAGGATTTGAATAGTTGTCAGTGCATTGATTGGCCTCTTATCAAGGCGAAACAGATCAAATAGTAAGTTGCGAATAAATTTGCCTAGTCCAATTAGTCTGTCAAGAGTTCTGCGCAAGATTTATCCCTCTTATTATCTCGAATTAAGTTCATTATAAACAAAGCTTATTTTTCCACGTAAAAATGTGATTACACATCACCAATATCATTACCGTGCATGATAAATTGCGGAAAAGGTTGGAATTTTTTAAAAAGAAAGATGATGCATTGAACCTGATTGATTATGCGCGTTATCGATGGAATTCGCGGTTGATGACGATGAGATAAGTGTTGGTTGGCGGTTAATTGACGAGTGAATGAATGCGCGAGGAAGATGACATTTTTACGGCTCGTAAAAAAGCCGGAGATTTGCAATTGATTACTCGAGTAATTCCTCCTGTCGCTGCTTTTACTTTGTTTGGCCAGGTTGGATGGAAAAACCACATTCCATGCCACTTCACGCTGCAATCAGAAGGAGAAATGACACTCGACTGACTGCTGCGTTACGCAAACTTTGCACGACGAGTCGGGACGCTCAAAGTTTGGGAATTATAATTTTGGAAATTTTTTGGTTTGTAGTTTGAGTTATGGGGATACATCAATTTAAAACGCTTTTTTAAGTGGGTGCGAACAAATTTGTAACCCCAAAAAGGATTATAAATTTGTTTTTTGACGTGAAGAATTTATAGTTGAATGTTGATTATTGGGTGTTTGTAAAATCGATTTGTTCGCGTAATCAGATGTTTTAGTGGCTTGTGGATATGCCGAAAATCAGACTTGCGGATATCGCTTATGTTGGTAATTTCGTCATTTTGCATTAATCACAAAATCAATAATTATTGAAACCTCCGTATGTTAATGCAAGAGTGAAAATTTAAAGATTTATATGTATTTTACTAAAAACTTACTAAAAAAACGAAATTTACATCGGTTAATAACTCTTTTTCCGACCTAAAACACGCAAATATCACGTTATTGTTATTGTAGTCGAGCGGTTTTGCCAACCAACGTCGATACCGCGCATGCGTGATGCGCGTCACCAAAAGCCTTATTGAAACGACGAGTACTGTATAATTAATGCGATAAAACGAAATGTTTTGAAGTAAAATGTAATTATTAAGTATCGCTGTAGTACAACCCGCGACACTATTGTTGCGTTGTTGGACTCGTTCGGAACGAAACGGTTCGCGGACAAGCAATCGCGGGAAAGGAAACAAGCACTGTCACACTGGGATAGATAAGTGGGAAATTGAAGTGCCAAACACTGGCAACCATAATAGAGAAGCGATTTCGAGAGAGAAATGTCTAAAACGTCCAAAGTTGCAACATTTTTTGGTTTAATTTAGCAATAAATGATAAAAAGTTGCCCGAATGCCGACATTTGACACGAGCGAAGTAAATCTGGCTATTCTTGTCATGTTTGTAATAGAAAAAGGAATGGAAAACACGCGGTAAGCCTATTAAAAATAACTTGTTTGGGTCGGGGGTGTTTGTTGCTGTTTATTGCTAATCTCGCTTCTCTCACATTAATAATATTCCAAAGACAAACGGTGACTAATCTCTTCTCATGACCTCAGCGTAATTGGAAAGCCTCTGCGCCTATTTTTCTCCCCTTTCCTCCTGCTGTGGATATTTGTGAGATTGCATTCTATCCTCTGTTCGTGATGTCTTAAGTTGCAAACTATCTTCAACGAGGAAGAAGATTAAACACTAAGTCCTTTAAACTCGACTTGGACTGAGATATCTTGCGTTTATTCACTCAAAAGTGCTCGAAAACCTAATTGCTCGCCTTTTTTTCTTTTTTTTCTTCTTTTGAATAATTCATCAATTGTGGAGTCAGACAGCAGGTATTGTGATTACGAACTGTCTGACTACTAATTGAAAAATTGAGAAAATTTTCTTGACAAGTTTATTGCTGTTTTGGGGATTTTCCAGTTCTTTTTTTTTTTTTTTGTTAATGTGCCACAACTGGATTGTTGTGCGGCATGGATTACACGTACAAATGTTGTCTCCAACAGTGAAATGAATGGATGGCGTTTGGTTCATTCAGCCAGGGGTGGGAGACAGTGGAGAAGACTGTAATAAAACAAAAAAGAAAAGGACAAGAGTTGCGAGACAATGGAAGCGAATGGCAATAACTTTGAGCTTCCTCGTTTAAATAAATATTTTAGTTTGTGTGGGGGAATTAATTAAAATCTGCGCGTGTGCAGTGGACCCAAGCACCCCAGCACCCCCTATTTTTAAATTTAACCCTTTTTTCGAATGAATAAAGAACAACAATAGCGCAGCAGGTGGATGCAAAAAACAAAATCTTAAATGATGCAAACAGCAAACAACTCTTTTCAGTGGAGAAAAAAAAATGTTTCCCAAAGAGATTAAGGACACGCATGAATTGAATACAATATTTTAACAATATTGCAATTTTTTTGTCCACTTATTCTTGGATGGACAGCAAGAAAAGAGCAATGAACCAGAGGGAACCAGAGGGAAGCAGAGGGAGAGTGAAAAATGAGTGCCACGCTTTGACAGTGGGTTGAAACCACAGGTATCTTTGGCTGAAAATGTTGGTCACCTCTCCTTGGCCCCCACAAGCTCCAGGGAGGCACCTTGAACTGACCATTTATGGCCAAGGCATGCACCACATGGAAAATTGAAGACCCCCAAAATTTGAAGAAAAATCGGCAATAAAAGAAGTGCAGCATCAGGACTGTGGGTGTGGTTGGTGGAGGGGTTTGGTTTTTCTTTTGGTATTTTGGATGGAAATTAGAAAAGAGCAAATTGATCGTGACAGTAAAATGATGGATTGCTAGGGATGGGTGGGTGGTTGGGTGTGTGTGTGTGTTGGGCAAGGACAGGGTGTGAAATTTGATTTTCATTTTGTAGGACTGGGGTTGAGTGATGGGCGGTGTAATTGCGAGTTAAGTGTCAAACTTGAGACTTAGATGATTGAATAGCACGTGTAGTTTGCACTTGTAAATGTGTTGCTAAATCTTGTCTACATGGGCTGGGATGTGCGCTGCAAGAATGATGCGATGGTTATTTGGTAATTAGTGCTAACAATGGTGCTTTTATGAATGATATCTTGTTGGCTTATCTGCATGGAGCTTGAGTTTCATTGGTTGTTAGTGCAATAGTGCCCAGACTGGCTTTTGCCATAAGTCTGTCAAGCAGGAGACCCAATGAAATTCAATAGTTTGGGTCAGATGATCAAACACCAAGTTGCAAGTTATGACTCGAGATGTTTATGGGAGTGGAAACTAGAATGAGTAATATGTGATTTTTTTTTTTTACAAGGTTGGGGGTTTTTCAACAGTGAAATTTGTTATTGCAAAACTGCATGAATTGGTATAAAATGATGTATGGGTTCCTCTGTCCAGAATTTAAACTGCAAAACATGTTTGGCTGCAATATGCGATTGTTAGGGGGTTTCATTACATGTATGATTTTGCAATTTTGTCATTTTGATTAATCACAAAATCAATAATTAATTGAGGTTTTTCGAAAACAATCGCATGATTTTGCTATTTTACATTGTCCATCATATCGGGTTTTAGTTGTACCTTACTAATTGAAAATGAGATGCAAAAAAAACCACTACTGTATAATTAATGTGATAAAACGAAATATTTTGAAATAAAGTGCAATTAGCGGCGTTTTAATACTCGCAAGTTTCACAGAGTATACCAAAATAATTTTTCTTGAGTTTCCTAGCTGTTGTGTAATCATGGATGCTCCAGCGTATTGATGATAATTCAAGTTGGTCACTTAGATCGAGCTTGGCCGCCATTTTGTTTGAGTTTGTCAGGTCTCAAAATCGCGTGTCAAAACGACCTCAAAACAGACAATTTTGCGATTTTGTATTTTCACTCTCTTGTATTTTAGTAAATACGAATGTGATTGGTGGAACAGATATCACGTGACAAACACAAAATTGCAAAATCGCAAAATCGCAAACTCTTTGCTTAAATTGTTCGGTTAAATTTTGCATGTGCCACCAGCCTGAAATCGCTTTTCTCGTTTTCTCCTTTAATATCCTTATTAAATAATTGGATAGGTTTATCCCCAGCAAACAGCGATGATAGTTATTATAGTATATTATATTAAATGTTGTTCCCGAGTCGAACGAGGGTAAATACCTTTGTTTAATTAGGTGAAATTCCGAGTGATTTTCAAACACGATGATTAATTACCCTCTTGACTCGCTCCCCCTACCGGCTGTCTGACCCCTCCCTCTACAGCCTGCTCCTAGCGTGTAATTTACTTTCTTTTTTTCTCTCTCTCTCTCTCTCTCTCTCTCTCTTCTCTTTTTTCAACCGTTAAGGATCTTTTTAGGGCTTTGTTTTGTAATTAGGTTGTAAATTTTTACTATTTCGGATCGTGTATTATGCGACAATATGTGCGTTCAATACACGAAGAGAAATTCAATTTCTTTCGTTTTCTTCTTCATAAAAGGCGGAAGTGAAGCTTTTTACGTCACAAATAAAGAAAATTCTCGTTCATTCGAAAGCCACTTAATCAAATGGAAAAGTCACTCGTCCTTCTTGAATTGAACGCACCTAATGTCTCGTCGTTGGATTTTACGCGATCTTGTATCGAGAATAGAAGAACAAAGCACATTAACGTTGGATATCATTTTGGATTGTAGCGGTGATTGTGTTGTTGCATTCATTTTTCATTCGGAGATACTTTTTGCGAGTGATGAAGGAAGGGCTCGTCAATTACGCTTTGCATGTCTGCGGAGGCATAAATTCCTGTTGGGAAGAGAGCGAGCTATCTGATGGATGAGAGATGCGAGTGAAATTCGGTCGTGTGATTTTTAGGGTTTTGCTCCATCGGAGCAAAGCGTTTAGTGCACGGTAGCAATTAGAGGTGCTTTCTCAAAGATAACTTCACTTTGGGCGAAAGGGATGGTGTTTTAGGGTTATGTTGAAAAATTAAGGTGATGACGAAGAAGATTTTTTTTTTTTTTTTTTTTTGGGGGGGTTATAGGATGTGTTGATAGGATTGATAGGATTTTGGAAAAGCAAATAAGTGCAGTGCACTTTGGTTGATGCTTTGTTTTTGATGGTAATTGATGAGTTGGAGAGAGTTGGGAAAGAAGTTGTTGATTTTTGGTTTTGGTTGAGTTTGTCAGCTGAAGGTTGTCATTATGGGGGGGAAAAGCGATGTTTTTTGGGAAGTGAGAAAAATCGATTTTGGTAATCGTTAAAAATTGGTAAAATCGTTATTTTTTGTACATACTGTATGTTTTTTTTTTTATTTATTGTTATTGATTTTAGAAAATTGATATTTTGAAAAATTAAACAGAGAATCGATGTTTTGAAAAACTGAATAGGAAATCGATATTATGAAAAATTGAACAGATAGTCGACGTTTTAAAAAATTGAATAAAAAAATCGATATTTAGAACAAATGGAACAAATCGATATTTTGAAAAATTGAACAAATCGATGTTTTGAAATTTGAACAAACCGATATTTTGAAAAATTGAACAAATCGATGTTTTGAAATTTGAACAAACCGATATTTTGAAAAATTGAACAAACCGATATTTTGAAAAATTGAACAGAAAATCGATATTTAAAAAAAAAATTGAGCAAATTGATATTTGGAAAAATTGAACAGAAAATCAATATGTTGAAAAATTAAACAGAAATCGATAATTTGAAAAAAAATTAAATAAAAAAATCGATATTGTAAAAAATTGTGCAGAAAATTGACATTTTGAAAAATTATGACCAAAATCGATATTTTTTTCACTCGATTTCAAGAAAAAAAAAAAAAAAAAAAAACCTAAAATAAAATAATTTCTTTACTTAGTCCAGTTTAAGCCGAAAACTCAGGCTTTGGGGTCGTTAGCGAGACGTGTGTTTATGGGTGACTGGCCGTTGTAAGTGGTTAGAATCAGAAGCAGATGGGGAGTTTGGTGGGTGTAAATAACACCAAATGAGACAGTTTTTTCGACTTCGAAGGGGAGAAAGAGGACAGAAAAACCAAACAAAAAAAAAAAAAAAAAAAAAAGAAAATGTCCTTTTCTTTGATTCTCGTTTTTCCGATGGATTTAGCTGGAGGAAATAGTGTTGTTTATTCGCTGTGGGTTTGTTGATGTTTTTGAGATGGGAATAAATCAATTTTATGAATAATTAAAGGATGAAGCAATGACATTTATTAGCAGGTCTAACGGCGCTGGGCTGCGGCACAGTAGCTGGTTTTGTTGAAAGAAATCGGCGTTTCTCACGGGGCGTAAAACCACAGGTACAAACGAAGCTATGATTCGCAATAAGCTTTTCAGCTGTCGCTTTCGACGCTTTATGGCGGCTGAGACGAGCCGAGGCGAACCAAAAGTTATTAAATTTTCTTAACACTGGCCAAAGTGGATTATGCAACGCGTTTCACGGTTTTGTCGCGATTGTTTGTTTGGCAAATCTGCGTTCTTGTGGTTCCAATTGTTTTGGAATTGGTGGCGTTTTTTTTGGTGGAGGTTGATTGGGGATTGGAAATTTTTTTTTTTTTTTAATGAGTTTTTTTTTTTTTTTTTTTTGTTAAGTGTGTTTTTATATTTTTGACAGGTTTTTTGGGTCGATAATTAATTAATTAATTTTTTTTTGATTTTATCATTTATTTTAAACGATTTTTTTGTTGTTGTATTTTTAATGCTGGTTTTATATTTTTTGGGGTATTTTTTTTATCGTATTATCACTTTTTTGGTATTTTTGTTTGATATTTAATTTGTGGTAAGTTTTTCGACTGTTTTTTTATTTTTTCAAGTATTTTTATTCGATATTTTGACTATTTTTGGTATTTTTATTCGATATTTTCAATTTTTTTGGTATTTTTATTCGATATTTTCAATTTTTTTGGTATTTTTAATTGATATTTTCACTTTTTTGGTACTTTTATTCGATTATTATACTTTTTTGGAGTTTTTTAAAACTGATATTAAATTTTGTGTGTGAATTTTAGTCGATATTTCCACTATTTCACGATCTTTATTCGATATTTCTACGTTTTCACTATTTTTATTCGTACGATCTTGCGCGAAAATGGAGAACCGCGACTCAGATCTACCACGACTCCGTATTTTGACATGTTTTTTATCCTAACAATTAAGTGTTTTTAGTCGATATTTTCATTCTTTTCCATTTTTTTTTCCGAATTTCCACTTTTTCTGCATTTTTAGTCGATATTTCCATTCGTTTTCTATTTTTCTCTCGATATTTCTACTTTTAAGTATTTTTATTTATATCCACTAATTTACCTTTTTTCCCTTTATTTTATTTGTTGTTTTAACATTTTCCGTTATTACCCATCAATATTTTCATTAAAAAATATCACGCTTCCTTCACTCTATTCGACCCACTTCGATTTTCTAATTGTGGTGAAGCACCAGAACAACTCGTAAGAATCCCTCTCTCCCTTTCTCTTAATGACGTGAACATGGGCACTTAAGAAGTTCGTGCGGTTTCTCCCAGTCCATCTGGCAAACGTCACCTCTCGAGAACGCAGAAAACGAGCAGCCAGAAATCAAATATAACCTACAAATCACCGCGACTCGCCAATAAAACCCCAAAACCCAACTCGACTTACTCTTTCACCGCCCCGCACCAAATTGAAACGAATTAGCTAATTTCCGCGCCGAAATCGATCCTCCGATGATGTAATATGTAACTCAGTCGGGGGTACATACATACGCGCATAAAATATGATACCTTTCACTAATTTCCAAACGCGTTTTATTTCCGCACTATTTACTCGTACAAAACGCGCATTACAACCCCTTCGGCTTCGAGTTAAAATGCAGCTCATAAAACATTTAAAATTCCTCTTAAAATTCATACTGTCAACTTCAATTAAACCCTCCACTAGGCTGAACAGATGTGGCGGAGAGGGACACACTCGTGATTTCTTTCCACGCCATTAAGAACTTTGTTCGACTATACAAATTTCACACGTACGACGCCAGTTGACGCTTCCCCGCGAGTCCCCGCTAGTCCCTACGACCATCTTGGATCCAGCGGACCAAACGTAATTGCATTTCGCCGCTCTTCTGCTTTTACTAGATTGTTGCCTACATTAAGGGATTATCTCTTTTTTTTTTTTTTTTTTGCACTAAAAAGAGTCACAGTGAGTAATAATTAAATATTTACGAAGAAAAGCAATGTGACTAATGGCAGGATCAACCAGGTAACGCTATAATTAAATTATGCGCGTATATATGCAAATCATGCGGGTAATAACTGGAATTACCGGCAAAGTTTTAACACGTTTCGAACATTCTTCGCTATGTGCGTTCACTTTCATGCTGGCTCCTAAAAACTTGGGTTGGTTGAAATGAAATTTAATTTGTGGAAAATGGGGCAGGGGCAGGGCCCAACTACCCACTTTGTTGTCAAAGGTTGCAAGAAGGGGATTTTTGGTTTATTGTAGGCTTAGATTTCATAATTTATACTTTTTGAATGGAATTTTTGTCCTTATTTGATTTTTTAATTCGGAATGGTTGGGTCACGAGCCAAGCATGCTACGAGCACTCAGCCATTGAGAATGGGTGATTGATACCGAGACCACATCATCTATCAGGACTAAGGGGAAGGGAAAGCTGAAATTTATTTAGTATTCTACAAGCTTGGCAAAGTGAATCGGTATTTGCTGAATCACTTCTTAAAGACAAGAATGACACATCTGCAATTGCTCGATGAATAATGAAAGTGAAACTGCACAAATATGCATATGATTTTGAAAAACAAACAATAAAAAAATAAAAAAAAATAAAAACTGGCTTTCAGATGATGGAAACGACATTCCAGAAACATGGTGATTTAATTTAACCGGTAGTGGATTAGCAAGAATTTTGGAACTGCAATGTCCAAAGTTCCAATTGCAATTGTCGAAAACGTTTTGGGTAAAACACATTTTCGCGTATACTTTAATATGTCTAACAAGGGGTCGTCCATATATTACGTAACGCCTTAGTGGAGGGGGGAGGGGGTTTAAGTTTTGTTACGGAGTGTTACGAAGGGGGGAGGGGGTATCAATAATGTTACGTAACACCATTTTTGAAATTTTTGAAATTTTTGAAATTTTTAAAATTTAACAAAATGTTAATAAAAATGTGTAAAATTATTACATGTATTCCTGCATTACATTAAATCATGAAATCAGTCTGATTTTAATAAAAAATTTAAAAAATAAATTTGGCTTTTAATTTAAAGAAATTATGTAAAGAATTAAGTAATATATGGACGGCCCCAAGTAGTTTATAACCGACGATAGTTACGCGTAACAAGAAGTTGTAATCCATGGGCGGCTGTTAATCGAGGCAGTGGTGGGAGCCGGTGGATAGACCTGCACCCTGATTTAGGCAAGGTTCTTAGTTTGGATAGATGTTTTGTAGTTCGGGTGATACGCGTGTTAGATCCGGCGTCTCAGTCACCTCGGTTAAGTTGGTGGGAACTGGCCGCAGCACAAATGTTGCAATTGAAGCTGGCCAGTGGTTCAGAAAGTGGAAACAATTTCTAAGCGTTGAATCAGGGATGCAGAAAGCGTCATCGTCACCAATCTCCCTACCTTGTTACACAATATTACTCCCCTAGTTGTGGGAGGGTGCAGAGAAAGAAAAGATCATGTTAGGCCTGTATTCATCAGAGCCAGTTGAGGGTGGCATCTGGAAACTTTCATAAAAGCAGGCTTATGGCCACTGCAGCAGTTGCTTTTGGATGCACCATGTCGTTTTTCTGAAATTGGAGCATTTTTTTCTATACTTTTTTACTAGCCAGATGTGACCTGTGCATTTTGCTAGTTGAGTTAAGTTTTTTTTTTATATCTTGTTCTTTCATTTCCAAGAAATGAGATAAAAAGAAATAAAAAAGATTCTAAGAAATTGTTTACATAAGAGGAAATGGGGCTGCAAAGATGTTCCTGGGTGAAAATCTTGGACACTATAATATTATGGAATAGAAATTTTGTGTTAACAACTTTCTATAATTGATACAGTTATGCTGAGTCAGCAAAGTTCATTGTGCTTTGATTGAAAGAATGCAAGTCATGTTTTCCATTTTGAAGTTTGCCATACATTTCGGAGGCTGAGTTTCATATGTATATTCCTCAAATAATTACTGTTTGACATCGGTCTCTTCTTTGTGGGTGGAAAAGCAATTTAACAAACAAAAAATTGACAACAGGATGAGCTGTTTGCCAAGCTATATGGACATTATAAAATTAATTGCACGTTTCAGTACTTGCGTATGACTAACTGGCAGGCTCAACCACGTATTCGGTGTCTTCGTAGCGATGAAGAACGGAAAAATTGTCTTCCGGTTACTCGCCGTAATTCGATTGCGTTGGGCATTTTAGTACTTACACATGACTAACTGGCAAGTTCAACCAGGTACTTTGTGTCTTTGTTTTGACGAAGAGTGGAAAAATAATCTTCCAGTTACTAGCTGTGATTCGATTGCGTTAAACGTTTCAGTACTTGCATATGACTAGCTGGCAGGTTCAACCAGGTACTTCGTGTTTTTGTTTCGACGAAGAACGGAAAATTGTCTTCTAGTTACTCGCTGTAATTCGATTGCGTTAAACGTTTCAGTACTTGCGTATGACTAACTGGCAGGTTCAACCAGGTATTTTGTGTCTTTGTTTCGACGAAGAACGAAAAAATCATTTTCCTGTTACTCGCTGTAATTCGATTGCATTGGACGCTGCAGAAGTTTCCACATGGTTCGCGCTTTGGTAATAAAATCAGAGTGCTTTCCATGTTTATCATATCGGCAAGTAATGACAATTAATGAACATTGCATTCTGGGATTAGACGAGACAAGCAAAACTGCCATTAACTCCGTAATTAGATAAAGCTGAGAGTAATGAATGGGTCGTTTTAAGCCTGCTTTTTATATAGCAGACCCTAAAATGATGAAAATAGAGCTCAGAGATCAAACTGAGGTCAAAAAACAGTATTGAATATTGTTCATTACTGTTGACTGTTGGTTGTTGATGGATTCCAAGAAATATTGACTGTGAAGATTTAATTCCAAGCGGGATTGTGCAATGCTGTGCATTTGATTGTCCCTGTAATTGCTGGGGAATAGAATCGTAAAAGCTTGTCGTGGAAACATGGGAAATAAAAGGGTTGGGCCTCCAATAAATGTCGGAGCAAGATGACATTTTGAAAGTTATCTCGCTTCGCTTTGCACACAAAATACACAATTTTTATATATATTTTTTTTTCTTGGAAAGATTTCAACATCTCAAGCTCCATAAGCTGCTGTTTTCAAGGTCCATAAATACTTCTGAAGTTAAAGTAAAGTTATTGGATAGAACCGTTGTCCAAGTGCATAACTGTGTAACGCGTCAGATTTGAGTAAATCCGACTATAAATTAGGTGAAGGGTTCGGGGGGCTTGAAAAATACAGGTATTGATCTATTAAGATGGTATTTCTTCACTCAACATGATGTTGCTGGGAAATTATCTACTGGGAATTTGTAAGAAATGTGCAGTTTTTATTGCTAAGGAATTGCAGGAGTTGTTTTTGTAAACAAACAATTAAATTGGATCGTAGGGATGGTGATGTATCGACTGTAAAGACTAGAAAATGAGGAAATAACGTCTAAATAACCTAAAGTAATGAAATATCGACTTAAAAAATTTAATATAATGAAATATCGACTAATAGTACAAAAAAATAAGGAAATATCGACTAAAAGTACAAAAAAATAAGGAAATATCGACTATAACCACCAAAAAAAACGAAATATCGACTATAACCACCAAAAAAAAATGAAATATTGACTAAAAGTACAAACAAATATGGAAATATCGACTAAAAGTACAAAAAAATAAGGAAATATTGACTAAAGCTGCAAAAAATAAGGAAATATCGATTAATAGTACAAGAAAAATGAAATATTGACTAAAAGTACCAAAAAAAATGAAATATTGATTGTAAATACACAAAAATAATGAAATATCGATTATAAATACTCAAAAATAATGAAATACCGATTATAAATACTCAAAAATAATGAAATACCGATTATAAATACTCAAAAATACTAAAATATCGACTAAAAGTATCTTAAAATAATGAAATATCGATTAGAAGTGCCTAAATATAATGAAATATCGAAATATTGAAATATCGGCTATAATACAAAAAATATTGAAATATCGGCTATAATACAAAAAATATTGAAATATCGACCATAAATACTAAAAAATTAAAAATCTTGACTGCAAATACTAAAAAATTAAAAATCTCGACTACAAATACTAAAAATTTAAAAATCTCGACTACAAATACTAAAAAAATTGAGAAATCTTGACTGTAAATACTAAAAAAAAAATTATAAATAGCGACTATAAAAATACCAAAAACTAATGAAAATTCACTGGCGATTTCCCTTCAAAATCAAATATCGATTACACGTAAGAAAAATAAAAATAAAACACTGATCAAAAATATGAAAAACATCCCAAATACTACAAATTATCGATTAATTCCAAGTTGGATCGATTCTGATGACACTCGCATCTTTTCTTCGTATTTATTAAATGATATATTTGATAGTGACAAGCACTCCAAACTTTGGTCCATAAATCTCGCAATCTGCCGCGTGATTTATGGGTGTACGTTTACTCAGTTTAACGTCGAAAACATTTGTTTTCTCAAACTGAACATTTTATTTCACACCGATTCCAATTTCAAAGCCAAGTCGCCGGTGTGTTTGACCGTTCGGCAACACACACAGAAAAACGACCAAACACCTCGCAGTAAACAAACATGGCGACCACTCCCGAGCAAATATTATCACAACTGGATTACCAGAAACGGGGAAAACGCCAAGAAATTTGCTAAAATGTTGCGTGTGGCATTTTCTCTTTCAAGTTAAAAAGACAAAAAAAAACATTCCCTGGTTGCAAGTTTTGCCACTGGGGCATTTCCAAGACTACAATTGCAATTTTTATTAACGTGCGATGTGATATTACGAGAGAAAGGAATTTTTTATTTTTTTATTTTTTTTGTTGGGTTGATGCTTTGTACTGGGAGGAGAAAGAAGAAGGTTTAGATTAGTGGTTCAGTTGTTGTTTATCATGCACGATTTAATATAAGAGTTGGTAATTTCAAGTTTAGGAGGTCATGTAATAACATTGCCACGAGTTTTTACGAGACTTTCGACCCAACTACTCCACGCCACCGAAGTCGTCTGAAACCGGATTATTGAAGTCGGGGAGATTATTAGGACATAAAAAGGGGTATTTGGCTCCATTTCTTATTGCGACACACCGGAAACTTGTTTTCTAACCACGGATTTTATTTATTTATTTATTTATTTATTTGGAACTTGTTTTGATTATTTAACTTATTTAACGCCATCTAAAATGGTGGTTTTGTTGTTCGCCGTGACATTGACGTAACATGTTAATCTCGAGAGACTCGAGCGTGCATTCATTGCCAAGTGCATTTCCAACAGCTGCGAGTGGTCTAGTTTGAACAGGGGGATTCCGCGATGCAATCGCGGCGCGCTCCAAGCGGACAATCTATATAAAAATGACAGGGTAAGCGCAGACCATCCGGAAGTGGGGAACAAATAGGTAGGAAGGCATGACTGGGATACAAATTGACCCATGGCACAATTGATCCGAAAATGGAACGAGGAAAGTTTTCAGTTGCAATCGAGGGAATTAGACCGCAATTGCAATGGCCGCTGTAGTTAAGTGAAAGCTGGAGCCCTAGCCCGGTAAGATTATGCAGTATAGAGATTGTTATGTGGTTGAACTAGAAAATAAACACTGTTTTGGTCGATGCGAAATTGTGCGTGTATTACCGTATTTCTTCGATTAAAGGTCGCGGCTTATATTTGCAAACGCAATTTTTTGCTACGACTTATAATCGAGGGCGACTTCTATTGAGAACGTCGAATTCCACATAACATTACGTCGGGTAAACGTTTCCATTTATGTTGCGACGACGTTTTGTTTGATTGTTGTCACGACGTAACGTTAGTTGTTACGTCCTAATTACGTCCTCTAACATTAGAAAGTCCACTTTTAGGCAGAAAATCTACAAGTTCAACGGCAAAATACAAATACAAATCTTGTATTCCAAGTGTTGATGTGTTGCTGCGACTTGTAATTGAGGGCGACTTTAAATCAAAGAAATACGCTACTTGCGATAACTTAGAGCAAATCAAGAAAAGTAGCAAAATGTTTGCTGAAACAGCATTTCCAAAAGAAACACTGGCAAGATGTAAATCTCGCGCTACAAGGTGTTAGTCGTTTCCTTCGGCGGATCCATTTCATCGGATAATTGAAATTCATCCGAAGCCGTATGGAGAATGCGCGCACAAAACACATTGCAATTCTTTTTGTCCGATCGCTGGCAGACGCGTGCAATTTGGCAAAGAGGAAGAAAGAAGGATCTCTAATTGAAAGGCGTCAAGAGCAATGCATAGGAATAGCGGGCTGTACAACATTGATCGTTTAAAGACACTTGTGTTTGCCCTCAAACACAAACCGAATTGAACCTGGCGTTTGTAGCGGACCTCTTGTGAAAGCTTTCCTTTGTAGCTTGAGAGTGGAGAGGAGAGGAGAGGAGACGAGACGAGATAGGAATGTCGATGACTCTCACTGCACACACATCTCACGGATCATTAACCCTTGCAGCTCCCTGATACGGCATGGTGGAAGCGAAGCGATGGCAAGGAGGGTGTTTCACACCGACCTTCTGTGATAATGGGCCCCGTTAGTGGGCCTGGCGTCATGTCCGGTGCCATATGCTCACCCGCCGTGACTGTGTCTAGGACCACAGCCACCCGGAGTGGGGCCATTATGCGACTCATCCCAGCGTATCACGAGGTGGGAGGGGGTGTCGAGAGCCGAGAAGGGAGCGTCTCTCTCTCTCTCTCTCTCTTTCTCTCCTCTCGACTTGCTTTATTTCATTTTTCGACGTGTGGATTATCTGGAGCAGATGATACCGACGCTGGAGTGCGATAAGAGGGTATTAGCTGGTATTGAGAAGGGGACTGGTTTTTACACAGATTGGGTAATGCCTTTTGTCATTTGGTCTGGAAGGGTTGCAGCATGGGAAAACGTGCGCTTTTAATATTTTATGACGAATATATGATTGGCGGATTGGGTTTCTATTGGGTTCGATTTCTTATGATATGATCTCTTTGTTGGGAAACATTGGACTCTATTTTAGTACGTCTTGTTTAACACCGGACTCTATTTTGGTTTGTCTTGTTTAACATCGGACTTTATTTCGGTATGTCTTGTTTAACGTCATACTCTATTTCAGTATGTCTTGTTTAACGTCGGACTCTATTTCAGTATGTCTTGTTTAACATTGGACTCTATGTCAGTATGTCTTGTTTAACATTGGACTCTATTTTGGCACGTCTTGTTTAACATCGACTCTATTTTGGCATGTTTTGTTTAACATCGGACTCTATTTTGACACGTCTTGTTTAACATCGACTCTATTTCGGCATGTTTTGTTTAACATCGGACTCTATTTTGACACGTCTTGTTTAACATCGGACTCTATCTCAGCATGTCTTGTTTAACATTATTGTTGTTTTAATGTGTAGCGCATCAAAGGCGTTCCTTATACTTTTGATTGATTTACTTGTACAGCAATCGAGATGACGATTAATATTGAGAATGTTAGAGTTTAGTTATTTGTTGTAAGCATCTGTGGATGATCCGGAAGGTTTTTGATAAAACATGTCATTTAGAAGCGGATTGGAATTGTTTTTATTTAGCCGCGTTGTTGGAAATCGATGTTCGACAAGTGTGCTGAAAGGTGGGCTGAATTTGATCGCTCAATTTTTGGTTCTTTCGTTAGAGAAATGGAGAAAGGACATTTGTCGCGAGCAAAGTTTAGCAATGAAAATGGAATTTTCTTCCCTAACTCAGCAATTTCTCGATGGGAATGTGGCCGAGTCCAATAAATGCCATAATTCAATTGTTTACTCGGTTGGATTAGCACGATCCCATTGCTCGCTTTGGAACCATGTAAGTTAAGTATGACTGTGGGCAAATGGTAACAATCGACCGGAAAGACAATTGAATTATGGGATTTATTGGAATCACCCATTGGAATGTATGGTGCTTTTGGCACGATTGTTGACGACCATTCTCTCTCTCTCTCTCTCTCTTTCTCTGTCGTTTTCAACATTTTTCATAATATTGTTGAAAAACTGCAAAGCAGTTTGCGAATTTCACCGAAATGGAGCTTTTATTCGACACTAAACCTGATGCAAGTAACTCAAACAGCAACAAACCGACTGGAAAACTCAACCATTGATCGACTTTCTCTTCAAATATTTACAACACGAGTAAATAAATCACTGCCAAAACATGTCGTGTTTACATTTTTCCTACATTATATCTTCGCCTACCCTCCTTATCGCACCATCCAAACTACACCACTCTTTGTTATGCAATTCTGGACACCGTATCTCAAAACCAGATAAAAACAATCGTTAAACAGTCATCAATAAAATACAACGAAATAACACCGTGCTGTTTAATTCGGATTTGGACATTCTGCGTGTGCTAAGGTGAAAAAAGTAAAGTTTATTGATTTGGTCGAAATATAACATCGTGATGTTTTATTCGAATAAAACACCAGAATGGATGTTATATTCAAATGAAGATGGTAGCTATTTAGACTATTAATTTTAGCGAACGGCAGTTGCGTATACCGTTTCCGTCGCAATCTCTCTTCCTGCGCATCTTGATGCATGCAAAGATGAGCAGCTGCCTAATCAAATCAATAGATCGTCATGGCAACTGTATATCTTTTTCCGTTTGTCATTCACTCGGGCGCATTAAGTCGGATAAGGGGGTCGGGGAACGTGCAAACGGAATTGATCCTTCTGGAAAAGGGGTTAAATCGACACGTTTCCCATTCGATTCACTTGTTGTCAAGGTGTTAATAAAAGCGCTGATTGTTACATCACACGTTGCAAAACTGGCACCTTTTTTAATGTCTTTTCGGGGAGAGTTAGTTGCGTGTTCGATTTGATTTGCTGTTTTGTGAAAAGGGGGGAGTAAGGGATTAGAGCGGGCAGATGGTTTATAATGCGTTGTTTGATTTTGTGCTTTAATGGCGAATGTAACGAGGTTGATATGTGCAGCTTGTAAATAACGTGATGGGGGTATAGAGGGGTTCCATTTCAAATGTTATAATGGCATTTTCGAGTGGATTGGCGCGATTATTTATGCAAGAGAACTTATTATGCACGCACGTGTGGGAGTGCATTTCAAATTAAATGAATTAAGTTTTGTTTGTTTATTTGTTTGTTGGTCAAGTGAAGAGCGCGGGAAATGGATCCCGGTCCGGCCGACTGACGCGCGTCGTGTGCGGCATGAATGAAATTATTTTTCCCGTACTCAAAATATTTCATCAAAAAAATTTTTTTTTAAAGAATTTTTAAGTTTTTATACAATAAAAACTGTAAATTTAATCAAATTATTCTTATTTCAGTCGAAATCGATTTATTTTTAATAAAATTTGATAATTTTTCATTGATTTTGCGAGTACGGGAAATGCTGTTTGGCTCGCCGGGCTGCACCGCATCTGGTGCGGCCGACGCGGAATTGGTATGCCGTGCACAAAAGCGGTCGCGGAGTATTCGTATTTATCCAAAGTGGCGTTAAGATTTTTTTTTCTTTCTGGATATGGTAATAAAAAGGGAAGTAGGTAATAAATATGTGTGGTAATGAAAAAGAGCCCCCCTGTCTTATTAACATGGCAACTGGGGGATTTGGAATGGAAATGGAACAGAGTTTTCGAGTAATGAGGGGATCAGAAATGCAACGTGGGGGTGCGGGGGTTGGTGGGTAAAACTCGTTAGAATTTGCGGTGTTGAAGTTGTGCAGGAAGAATCGACTAATTAGTTTTAGTGCGTCGTAAAATGATACAATTTTGCATCAAACTTCATTATCGTTGATTTATTTGACGCATTAGTAGTCGATAAAAAGGGATTGTTAAATCTTTGGCTAAAGGTTTATTGGGATAGGTGAATAGTTTTGCATATTCTCGAGGTGCGGGATTGCATCATTGAATTTATTCGGGCGTTTAGAGGGAATTGGTGCGTTTGGAGATGGGTGAAATGGGGGTTGAGCATGCGCAGATGGAGAAGGAAGATTTGTTATGGTTTGTTGAGTTTTTGGTAGAAGGGATTTTTTTTTTTTTTTTTTAAGTTTTGATTTTATTTTGGGTTTTGGGAGATTTTTTTTTCTTCTAAATGTGAAAGTAAATTTAGAAATTTTTTGAAAAAAATTGGAAGTTTGTTGGAAAAATTGGAAAAATGTTGGAAAATTGGAAAAATGTTGGATAAATATTGGAAAAATTGGAAAATTGGAAGTTTGTTGGATAGATTGGAAATTTGTTGGAAAAATTGGAAATTTATTGGAAAAATTTGGAAATTTATTGAAAAATTTGGAAATTTATTGAAAAATTTGGAAATTTATTGAAAAATTTGGAAATTT
>JAQFXT010000567.1:0-30000 GCA_034683725.1 Strigamia crassipes
ATATGACAATTTAATGAAAAATATGACAATTTAATGAAAAATATGACAATTTAATGAAAAATATGACAATTTAATGAAAAATATGACAATTTAATGATATATTTCAAATTTTGGTAAATTTAATAAAAAGAATTAATATATTTGATAAAGTTAAAAAAAAATATTAAAATTTTATTGAAGAATATTAAAATTTCATTCAAAAATATTAAAATTTCATTCAAAAATATTAAAATTTCATTCAAAAATATTAAAATTTCATTCAAAAATATTAATTATTAATTGATTTTGTGTCGTTTTTGCAGGTGAGGTGATCAAACATGGAGATGTACGGGCGATTCTCAGCGAGGGAATGCCGCAATACAAAAACCCATTCGAGAAAGGCAAACTGATCGTTCAGTTTCTGGTTCGGTTCCCACCAGCCGGCTTTATCCCACCCGAACAAATCCACCAGCTGGAAGCGCTCTTGCCACCCAGACCAGTGACCGTGGTGCCGGATAACGCCGAAGAAGTGATGCTGGTGGAAATGGACCCCGAACAGGAGTCTCGACGAAACCGACACGCGTTCGAAGAGGACGACGACGGGCCACCAAGAGCAGGAGTTCAATGTCAAACTCACTGAAAAGAGAAATTAGTTAGAAATAGGACTTTTTGGAAGTATTTTTCCCTCCACTCTTTATCTCTCTTTTTTTCCTTTATGGTTGTGTTCCGGTTTTGTCATTTGTAATTTGATCGTTTTTAGAAATTTACTTTTGTTATTTTGTTCTTTTTTTTTCTTCTGTTTTTTTTTTTTTTTTTTTAAATTAATTAATTAATTTGAATTAATTTAGTGTAAAATTCATTACTGTACGAAAGTAGGCAGCAAAAAGTAAGAAGAAAATATTTGTTTTATTAACTGTAACACGATTAAAAGCAATTTTCTTGAGATAAAACGAAACAAAAGCGAATTTAGTCGATGACGTCAATTATTTTAATTTGGCCTTTGTAATGTCACTCGCTCGTATGTTTAGCTAGAAAAGTGATGTTTTGTTTTCTTTTACTGTTGTATACCACATTCCTTGCTTTATTTGTGCTTATTCTATAAAATAAAAAGTATGCAAGATCTTCGGAATTACATTTTCTGTAGTTGTTTTATTGTTAGGCCTAACGCATTGTTCTAGTTCTAGAAACTGTCGTTAGTGTCCGCCGTTGATTTTTCAGCGAGACGTGCGGGAGTGACGTCATGAATGATCACTTTTGTACATCAAAGTTGAATGGTCATTACTCACCGGATTGTAAATGAAAATCAAAATGGCCGTGTTTTCACAACGGACGTGAACCCGGCGAAGATCAAAACGAATAATCTATGATATTAAAGAAGTTTGCACTCATCGGTCGGCGTTTCTTCGATAATTTATCACGAAAGAATACGAGTTCAATGGCGGGCGTGGGGCTAGGTGACAGCTTCAAATATTTAGGGTAAGTTAATTAATTAATTAATTAATTAATTTTTAAAAGCAAGGCGTCCATTTTGTGTTGCAATTTAAACAAAGTTTTGCATTCATAATTTTTATTTGATTGAAATGTCAGAGAAATGATAATAAGAATATAAAAAGAGACAAACACATGAGGAAAGTGATATAAAATAAATCATTGGAATGGGGAATGTGAAGAGTGAATTTGATTGGTCGCAGTTGCTACCCTCGTCCCCAGGAGCTCGAAATGGGGTTAGTTTACCTGCACTGCTCGGAGACCACAGATGCAGCCCACACCACAACCAACAGCGAGCTTAACACTACAACAGCGTTTTTGTATTTGGTAAGTGTATTTTTACTATTATTTTTATTACGTACATTAAATTTCGATGGATTTGTAGTTTTGGAGGAGATTTTTGGGTTTTTTGAGTGAAATGTTGTCAATTTGTTTGCATTTTGTTCCTCTTTGTGCAAGCTGACATGTTTTTTCAATAGGAAAAATGTCATTTAAATGTTTTTTATTGTGATTGAACTGAATTGGGGTTTTGTGCGTGCAATTTGTAGTGAAATGGTTCAAATTTCTTGATTTCCCAACAAAAAAAAAATTATTTTTTTTTAAATTTAAATTTAAATTTTTTTTTTTTTTTTTTTTTTTAAATCAAATAATTGGATTGAATTTGATAAGAAAAAAATTCTAAAAAGGGGAAATTTGAATAATCAAGTTTATATTTAATTTTAATTTTTTTTTTTTTTTTTTTAAATGTCGGGATTTTTAATCTTAAAGTGGAAATTAATTTGTCACATGAAATGTGAAGGACATTTTTAAGGATGCTGATGTTTTGCACAGTTGCTATGGCAACTGAACATCACCCAGAAGCATTAGATTGAATAAGTTGGCTCAGCTTTTAAGCTTTTTTATTTTTTTTTTGGGAGGTGACACAAAAAAATCGTTGAATTGGATCTTTGCAAACTCATTTAGGGATAAAAATTACAATAGCAAAAAAAAAAAAATATATAAATAAATTTTAAAAAAGGTGAAACAGACAAGCTGCAGGTGGTGTTTGTTGGAGTCATGAAATATATATATATATATATAAATATCAATAAATTTATTGGAAAATATTTCCTGGAAAAAAGAAAAAGATCAAACACCTGATTACAATTTTTTTTTTCTTTTTGTTTAAATTTAAAATGGAGAAAAATTAATTGGGTGATTGATTGATTGATTGAAAATGATATTTTGCACTTGAATTTGTGAGTAAAATTGGAGAAAATGAGGTGAAATGAGTTGAATTATTGGAAAAGTGGTAATAAGGGGTTTGGACAATGCGAAAAAAAAGGTTAATTGACATTATTTTTTTGTGTGCATTGCATAAATATTGGGTATTAGTGGATGAATAGAAAGCTGCATTGCAGTATTATTTGACAAGGTGGCTGAAAAGTTGTGAATTTTCTTGCGATAATTGATCTGTTAGGAAAAGGCAAAGTGCAGCAACTTACAACTCTTAGCTCTCTCTCTCTCTCTCTCTCTGTCTCATTGTGTTGTGCATTAAGCTGTACTCTCTGGCAAACAGGATTAAATCAACTGTCAAGCAAACTTTTAATGACTCTCTGCAACTCGAAATGGTTTTACTAATTTGATATTGATTAAAATTCGTTTGCGCTACAGTTTGCGTCCGGTATCTTGGAACTGCGCGTTCCATTTCTACGCAGGTAAGAAAGACGTCGAACGATTCTGGCACTTAATGTAACTTCGACTCGTAATTCGATTACAATATTTGTCATTTAATTGTCATTTAAAAAACGAATATTAGAGAGTTTGCGCAAACAATTTCTTACGCTTATGATTTTTTCTTACGATTATATTACGTTTGTTTTACGTTATATTTTCGTGAGAAGTCGATACGAGGGGCCGTGACCACGCTAAGTGTCAAAGTGTCAGGAATACAAATAGGAAGAGTGATGTCATTATCGCCGAGGATGCAGCGTCTATCGAGCTGGAAGTCGATGAAGCGAAGCGGGAGGCTGGCTTCCGAGCGACATTCAATCTTCCACGATTTTCCAATATTTTGCTAATTCTTTCACATCCTCGAACCACTTTAAGGCTCCGATACATTCTCGCTGATTGGGCAGGGTTGGTGAAGCGATTTCTATTTGATTTTTGAACGTTAACTGAACCAAAACCAACAGCGAGGCTTCTCCGCTAAGGCTTTTCGGTGGACATTTTGAATAAGATGTCTTGTACTGTGAATTCGGGTCAATGATTAATGTTCAATCTGTTGGGAGGTCGGTGGAGCGTGTAGAGAGAATTGCGTTACATTGACCAAGAAGTTTATCTAATCATGGGGAAAAGGAAACTGCGGTGAAATTCATCATTTCTGTATAAGATGATGTTGTTGAGCAGATGTTGCGAGTAAAAAGCGGACGAGGCATCAAATTGGATTAAATATGATGGAAATATACTTGTAGTTGTTTAAACTTAATGACCTTTTTGAATCATCAATTTGGCATTTGCGCAATTGGTTGATTATTATAAGCGTAATTGTTTTTGTTTTGTTGCAGATTACCATGGGCCGGTGTTGCGAGGTTTGTGCGGCTTTTGAATGGATTTTGTATTGATCGAATCATTCGAAAATGAGCGAAAAGGGAGAGAAGAAGGGACGTGGGTTCTCTTTCAAAAGGAAAACAAAAAGTTCGGGTGCTGACACGCCGAAAAGTGAGCCGAGCTTTGAGTTTGATTCTATGACTTACATCAGGTACGGTACTTGGAATACAAATTATGAATGCAAAACACGAAATAACAGTGGACATCCAGTTTTTTTGTTGTTGTTGTTGTGTATTTGTTTATTGTTTTTGTCTTTGTGAAAATTCGTGTATTTTGTTTAAACGTCATAACCAAATGACCCGGGTTGGGTGCTCGAGGGATTTGTTTAGGGACCGCGAGGGTCAGGAGGTTTCAATTGACCAATTCTGTCCAGATAAGGTTGTTCCGTAAATTATTCTCCGGAGTACTACTTACTAATTTCAACAAGATTGGATCTGAATAGTGTGTATGAATAATCATTTGCTCTCAGCACGTGGTATATTAGCGCAATGATTGATGGACGGAGACTCGGTTGGCAAAATTTATTGCACCTTTTCGTTTGATCTTTTGATCTTTTGCACTCCACACTTGTTACTACCTTTACTGAATAGAAATACAGTGTGTAAGTTATTCAGAATGGAAAGTCGTAGAGCGGTCCAGAAAGATATATGCTAATGTCTCCCGAAGTATGAATAAAAGCCGCGAAAGAAGAAGCAAAAAGGAGAAACTGCGACGAGATGAATATCTTGGAATGTTTTTGCGTTCGGCCTTTGGGGTCACGACCGCGCCAAGTTGAACACGTTATATACAATCGTTATTGGTACCCGTGATAATAGCATTGTACGTATCGAGGCAATTAAACAATCACTTCTCAACTGTCAATCGCGGAGTCGTGTTCGTGTCAATCCCTTCTCCGACCTTTCCGCTGAATTTGGCTAACGATACAAGATTCGCCACGTTACCGTTGAAACGCAAAGATTACCGTATTTCTGCGATTAAGACTCGCGACTCTTAATCACTGAAATACGGCATGTGGATTTAGTGGAGCAACGTTTAGGTTATTGGTCGTTAACCCATTGGGACAAAACGTGATCGATTTTGCGGATACTTTTAGTATCGATTGACTCCCATTGGGTTAACGTGGAGATGGTGACGCGAGAGTTTAAAAAAGAACTCCGCTTCGCTTCGGAGATGAGATCTGTGGAGAATTGATCTTCGATTCAATCGCAGACGCCACGCAGGAAGGAGTTGTTATCGATACTCCAATATTTTGATCTCCCAGGGATCCTGATCACCCGTTTGTTGTTCGTTACATCTTTGGCAGGAGATGGGAAAGTGACAAAAATAATGAATTGGTGGGGAGCAAACGGGCAATAAGCCGTTTTAATGGGAACGCCTGTGGTGTGCGCCAATTGATTGACTTCTAAATTAATTGGTGCGTTTTAATGCGGACGTTTTTATACTGTGGGGATTATGTACATAGTGGACGGAATTAACTGCAATTTAATTTCAAATATGTTGCGAACTGATTAGTTGCGATTGAGTTTATTTTGAATGAAAGTTTAATGAGGTAGGAAGGAATTTAAACAAACTAAGGTCGTGCTAAGAATAGGAAAACAAGTCACGGCACAGTGTAAACAAGTTACCACGAAGCAGAAAAACAAGAGCAAAGAAAAGAAAAGAAAAACATTTTTTAATAAAGAATTCAAATTTTTCAAATGTCTGTTGAAGTTAGTTGGGGTTTTATACATTTTTTATTTTTTATTATGTTTACAGGGTTTCCGTCTGACAAGAGCATTACAAACATAACACTAGGATAAATTAATTGAAAACTTGCTGTAGTTTTTCTCACATACTTGTCTCGGTGTAATTTTCTATCAACAGCAACGGGCAGTTTGGAGATGATTTGATAAAGATTTGACATTTTTTATTGTGCGAAGAATATTGATTATTTGTATATCTGGGGAATATTAATTTGAGAGAGGCGCATTTATAAAGTAATTTAGACCAAACAACATTTTAAACGACACGTTTAACGGCTTTTATCGATTTAACTAACGATTTAACAACGTGGGATGTTTTGTTTGGTGATAATAGCCTTGTCTTTAGTGATCTTTTCATAATCGAGGTCCGGTGTTTCACCTAGTAGTGCATTCAATCTTGAAAAGACGAATTGACTTTTTCTTAAAATTACTTAAAAAAGTGAATTCTCGATTGGACTCGCACTTATTAAATCAAATATCAGAATGTTCCTATTTCATTTTGAGAAAGGGGATTAAAGGATTAACGAGGGAGAGTTGGGTAACGCGGGTGCAGAAGATAAGTCACTTCTATAAGTCAAACAAGTGATTTCAAAAAGCCTTAATTTTTTATGCAAAAAAAAAAACGTTGTATCCTGTTTAGAGAAGTCATTTCAGATGAATAAGTCAATTCACTCTTTCAAGATTGAACGCAAAACGAACGTAAAATAAACACTGCTGCTAATTCTCTCTTTGTGTTATTTGCGTTACTTTTTGGTCGACAACAGTTTGACCTCGCACCCCGATGTGTTGGGAGGCGTTTGGAGTAGACGATTTGCACTGTCTCGAAAGCGTTCTACTTGATATGTGTGATTGGCCATTTCAGCCAAGAAGAAGCCATGAAAATCGACCAAGAGCTTTTCACCGAGTATGCATTCAGCGTGGATCAACTTATGGAACTGGCCGGACTGAGTTGCGCCACAGCCATCACCCGTTGTTATCCGCTCGCACGAATGACTAAAGGATCGACCGTTCTCGTCTGCTGCGGACCAGGCAACAATGGCGGCGACGGATTGGTATGCGCGCGCCATCTTAAAATGTTTGTAAGTTGAGCGGTCAATTCTTTTCGAGCTGGAGGATTAAATGTTTAGCTTTTCTTGCAGGGCTACAATCCGTCTGTCTTTTATCCGAAACAATCTTCGAAGCAGTTGTTTGTCAATTTGACGACTCAATGCCAGCAAATGGATATTCCTTTCTTATCGTTTCTTCCCGATGCCCCTTTGATCAGAGAGTCTTTCAACCTGGTAGTGGATGCCATTTTTGGATTCAGTTTTAAGCCTCCTGTCCGTCCTGAATTTGTCGATGTTCTCGATAAGATAAAGCGTGCCGATATACCAGTGGCCAGCATAGATATCCCGTCAGGTAAATTCTACTCGCGTTGCTTTGAGTTTTTATTGACGAGTAAATCGCCACATTACCGAGTGATAGATCGCTCGCTTTTTAGCGCGGTTTATGGCCTCGTAAAAATGTTCTCACTTGAGAAACCAATTGAAGAGCGAGCGGTTAACTATGCAACTATGATAATAATAAAGTGATTTTAATCGCATTAAAGGCGCTCTAAACTACAAACAATAAATCAAAACCCTTCGCAATCTCTCTACCCAACAGATCACAAATTCGAATCCTCCGAACACCTTTCCTCTTACCGTACCGACTTCTACCCCTACCGGTGGTTCCACCGGTGGAACGACCTCCCCATCACGATCGGAGGGACGGCTCTTGAATGCCCCGCTCACTCGTGCCGATTCCACTGCCGCCATTTTCACAAGACGATCCACAACCTTGCTTATCACCCAAACTTTGTAACACTAATACGTACTACTACCAAAGCTAGAGCATTTTTAATTAAATTGCGGAAAGCTTTGCATTTTGCAGAAGGGCGAATGGATGAAGTCGCGGAGAACAATATTTATCGCTTTTTCCGTGGTGAAGCATCCAAATGGTTGGATGACCTAGGTCCCATAACTGACTGGGCTACATTTGAAGAAGAGTTTATTTTCAGATGGAAATCCACGGATGCCCTACTTGTAGAAAAAAGTGAACAAATTGTTCACAAACCAGGTTAGTTCTGAACAAGCTGGAAAGCTTATTCAGACAACTAAGAACGCCACTTGCTGACAGTGCTAAAATCACAATAAGGTAGCGCCCCGATGTAGCTTCTTCTCATTTAGTACGTTGGCGCTAGTAACGGCGCGACGCAACCCAAAGTTGAAACATTTGGTCGAGTTAAATAAATGTCTTTAAAATAACAAAAGGTTGCTAGGTGAATCTAGCAACAGTTTTAATTTTTAAAAATTACCTACTGCGTGACATGTTAAAGTTAAAGTTACGCGCGAATTAGCAAGTTTAATGTCGCTAAAATGACAATACGAAAGTGGTCTTTAGGAATGTGCAGTTTGGATTTAGTATCAACATATTTAACGCCAACTGCAATTCTGGAATAGCTTTGAATTCTGCGCCGAACGTTAACACCATTTGGATTGTACTATTAAAGACTGGAAGCCTTTATATTGTATTTGTCGTTGAAATTGGAGTGTTGTAAACGTTGTACAAAGACGCGTTTTTTTTTTTCTTCTTCAGGTTGGGACGTCGAAGACGGCGATCCGGAAGGTTTACAGCCCGACTTACTCATTTCACTGACGGCTCCTAAGCGAAGTGCAAAACTGTTCAAGGGGAAGTTCCATTACTTGGGCGGAAGATTCGTGCCGCCGAATTTAGCCGCAAAGTACGAGCTGAATATTCCACCGTTCCCGGCAACCGATTGCGTCGTCGAACTCCCACCTCCGACGTAAATCAATTTTCGATGTCCGTTGAGACGCATTCGAGGAACATATCTGTATTTTCTAACCAGTTTGTAAATAATGGGGTTGGGATTTGTTTGGTTGCGAGTGAATGATATATTGATCCAGTGTTTAGTCCATCTAATACGTCTCCATTTCACTGCCATCGATTTTCATGTCACTTTGTTGATAAACAAAAAAAGTTTGCGTTTCAATCGTTTAAATTAACTATTCATTCGATGTCATTCGAATTATATTTGTGACTATTAAGTGCTGATTTCCGTTTTATTTGTCAATAAAAATATGATCCGGTGTTTGTTTGGGTAATTGAAAATGAGCCAGACTGTATCCATTTTCGTGAGTACTAAATTTATTGTGCTTTTTTTTTTTTACAAATTGTCAATAGCTAAACAAACATGCACGAGTGTAATATTGAGACCCGAAAATATACGTTACAATGTCGACACACGTTATAAAATGTTCGAATTAAGGCTAGCATTTGCCATTTGTACTTTGTTGATCACTCTTGAAAGACTTCCTGTATTCCCATTGGTCCATTGGTTACTAGATCTAAATCCCCCAACATTTGAAACAACCAACTACGAAAAGTTATTCCAATCCGTCGTATTATTATTGGGATCGAAAAATGCATTGACAATTTTCAACACTCGACTCAAGCACCATCTACCATCGAAAGAAAAACACAAAACACAAAACACAAAGTTAAGTATATAAAATCAATTTACGTGACTAATGACATCTACTTATGTAAATATTCATTTTAAAGGTTTTTAGTTCTTTCTCTTTTCACATTTGTCGGGATAAAATCAACAATTGGGAACGAGATACGAGTGGGGGTATCTCGTTCCACAACTGCACTTTCTCTTTAAGGCATTCGTTAATATTGGACTAGTAAAAGTATACGAGACCAACCGTTTGTATAGAGAGCGAGTAAGGTGAATATTATATAAATTTGTGACATCGTGACGTGGGTGGTACGAGTAGGTTAAGATTGAATATAAGTCGTCCATTATGCAGCAGTTTGCTTGTTTTTCCTGAGTTTCGTGCGCGGGAGAAGATAACCAATAAACTGCAGCACATGTCCAACCGAGGAAACTCGAGATGTCTTTTTGGATACAGAAATATCTAGTAATTTATGGAAGATTGGATATTGCAGTGAGATTTGTTTTTGGTTTTAAAATGCATATTTGGGAAAATTGCAATTTTTTTTTTAAATTTTTTTAAATTTTTTTTTATTTATGATGCGTTGATATATTGAGTTGGTTCTGATGGAATCACTTGAATTTCAGGACTGTCTTCGATCGTGTCGTTCTCTTCGACAACGACGTTGGTGAAAACAGGAATTCGTCTGCTCGGTGACCGGATTGAAGATACTATTGGAAATGGGGTCGGCATCGCCGATGATTGTGGTGCACTCACAGTCGGTCGCAATTGTTCGTGCGACCGCGTATTTGACACGTTAAGCTCGGATGACTGACTACATAATATCGAACCGGCACTTGGACGACGGGATCCTACAAAATTAAAGGTCGGTGGTTCAACGGCTTAGCCAGCAACATTTTTTGAAAGAGTAAAAAAATAACTGTAGGAGGTGCAAAGGGACGCTCGGGGTTTTTAAGGTAGTCGTCCTACAATAGGTGAAATTACCAACTACGTACGTGTGACTACTTTGTAAACGTAGGATAACATGGACACGTTTCCACGTGTTCGGACCGTTACGCCACCGGTGGCACCACGTGCAAACCGCTTTGCATTCTGGGAGGCCTTTCCGTAGCAAGTTTTTAGTCTGAAATTGAATGTTTTAGACCGAAAATAAATCCTGTAGACCAGAAACGTATATTTTAGACCAAAAACGAGTATTTTTAGACTGTAACAGTTTATTTGTTGTTACTGAGGAAAACCCACAATGCAATGGTGTGACACGCGCGACTGCCTTCAGGAAATAGCGCGGGGAGACGCGTCCGTGTTATCCTCGGTTGGTGGTAAACGCATCCCCGGTGTCGTTTACTTGGTTTACCTGGTTTGCTGGGTGCCAACATGGAATAACTTTGGCGTCTGGAAGTCGGATTTGAGCCTGGTCCACTAGACCTTCTGGGTCCGGAAAAACTAGATGCGTTTGTGAGGGATATCGTTGGAGGGCCAGCGTAAGCGTAGTGACCACGAGGTTCGCCGAATCTTGCGCTGAAAATGGCTCACATTGAATTGTCGAATTGTGGAGATTTGCAATTGATTAGTTTCTTACTTGCTGAATAATCTTAACACCAGGCACAAGAGAGCTGCAAACAAACTCAACCCAACTCCTATCCCTAAAGCTGTTGGCAGTTCTGTTGGTAGTGACGACTCTTCTTTCTCAACTGAAAATTCAAAAACAAACAAAATAAACCCAGAAAATGGTCATTTAAGGAAGAGTTAAAGGCCCTCGCGTTTTGTTTTGATGAAAATTGGTAATCATGCACCTCACATTTGCCCACATTTGCCCACATTTTCCCACATTTGCCCACATTTGCCCACATTTGCCCACATTTGCCCACATTTGCCCACATTTGCATAGGGTCTTGCCGATGCTTAAACCGCCAATGACTATCGAGCGACACACCTAATTTCCTCGAAAAGGCAGTTTTGATCTACCATTAAGCGCGTTAAGTTGAAATTAGCGTTTAAATGGCGAGATATAATAGCGGACAGCCGTCGCTATCGACTATTCGAGCAACGATTTTTAAAAAAAATTAAAAATATCTAAAAGACCAATTTTAAGGTACGATAACCTCTTTCGAATAACGTGCAAATTTTGATATTTTGATATTTTACCGCGAAAAATAGACGTAATTCTTACCGGAAGTGCATATGCTTCCATCGGGAGTTGTTGTCAGCTGGTAGTCAGCCTTACAAGCGCATTTGTAATAGTATTTAGACACTTCAGCACATATTGCATTGGGTTCGCTGTAGCTGCATGATTCAACGTGATTGCAAAGATCCCCGAGAGACAGAGCTGAAAATGGAAACAATAGAAACAATAGAAACAAACAAACAAACAAACAAACAAATTATTGTGAATTTGATTTACTGACGAGTACGATGCAATAATTGATTAATTGGTTGGTTGTTTCAATTTAATCGTTGCGATTTAACAATAGACCCGTCATTCGATGCGCAGTAATGGGGTGTTAAGCGTTTCGTATTGGATCGCGGCCAATTTGGAGATTAGTCTTAAATTAGCTCCACTTACTGTTGAACGCATTTTGGCTTTAGCGGTTGATGGAGCCGAGAAAAGAGGCTTTGCAAAAACAAATTAAATATTCTACAGACCTCGTATCGTTCTCTTGGCTCAAATGACGATGTAAAATTGAGCTTTTTATCCAACCTTTAATTCCGGTCTAATACAAATGGTCAGTTTGTCACGTTTAGCGCGTGTTTGTGGCAGCGGCATAGCCAGGGAAAGTGCTAGGGCGACCGTGGCAATTCTTTTTAAACGGTGAAAAAAACAAATCAAAAATGGCGATTTTGGGTCCTAAATTTGCGCAAATATTTGTGGCTATGTCGCCGCGATTGGCTTACGTGGAAGGCAGTTGTGTTTATTGAGGGCGATTGGATGGGCACTGTCACACTGGCAAGTGTTGCTCGCTTTGTTGCAGAAGGAATGGACCAATTCGTCGCTGCACTTGTCTTCGCACACGTCACCTATGAACGACCCCAATGTGCCGTCCACACCTAGAACAAACGGTCGAATTAAAATTGATGAACACGAGCGATTATCGATGCAGCTGCGAAGGTGCGGCCAATTTGAAAGGCAAACGCACACGACGTCGGAACAGCACCGCCAAAGGTGGGTCCGGGCCTTTTGGGAGGCGATGCGGGGCCGCATCTAGTCGCAAATGTGGAAATCAAATCCAAAAATGCGCAACGCATCAACTGCTCGGGACATACTCGGTACACCCTCAACGCACTTAAGCATTAGCGGGCCCCCCTCAACGTATTTAGCATTAGCGGGCCCCCCTCAACGTACTTAGCATTAGCGGGCCCCCTCAACGTACTTAGCACTAACGGGCCCCCTCAACGTACTTAGCATTAGCGGGCCCCCTCAACGTACTTAGCATTAGCGGGCCCCCTCAACGTACTTAGCACTAACGGGCCTTTTCAACGTACTTAGCATTAGTGGGCCCCTTCAACAAATTTAGCATTAGCAGGTCCCCTCAATGTACTTAGCATTAGCGGGCCCCTTTCAACGTACTTAGCATTAGCGGGCCCCTTTCAACGTACTTAGCATTAGCGGGCCTCCTCAACATACTCAGCGGGTTCCCCAACGTAATTTCATTCACACACATTTTTAGCTGGGGGCCCCCGTTGTAATTTTCCATTTCGAGTTTTGTTGTTTGTTCTTCGAGGACCCCGATGGGAAATGCGCATTGGGTGAACGGTGAGGTCGGGAGCAAATTAGACGAGTGCGAGTGGGCGGTTAATCAATTAGGGGTGAAATGACGTAATCAACTTACCATCTGTGGTATCGTCGTCGAATTGAAACGGTTCTCCATCATCGTCGGTCTGTTCGGGATTTTGATGCTGGGCAGCAACGGGGCTCCTTCCCCCGTTCGCGCTCAGCCAGGCGACGAGCAGCAAAAATGTCGACAGATTCATCTCGAGCAAATTAACAATCGGGTTTTGCGCCATTTTCCAAGCGTCACCTGGTCGACATCGACATCGACATCGACACGTCGTCGTGCGCTAGTCGAATAGAAATCGCTCGCAAATCCGTAGCATCGTTGACAGCTGACAAATTGGCGCACCTCGACTCGACCGATGCTCATCCTCTCGTGTATGGATTTAGTTCGGTTGGCGCCGCGCTCGCCAGATGGAGCCACCGCGCTGGCAATGGCCGCCCGAACCGCTTTTGCTCGTACTAAAAATCCAAAGCTAATAAAACACATGTGGGGGTTTTATAGACGAAAAATTGCAAAATCATCGCGGAGGAAATATGTAACAATTAAAATGTTTCCCTCAGCTGGTTTTGAATGGAGAAAGAATGACTCGTTGCTTGGAAACACAAAAATGTGCACCTTGGGGATTAACATTATTGGGTGGGTTTATGTTTATTCTCTATTCTCTATTCTCTATTATCCCCCTGCAGTGGTAAGTGTTGCTCAAATATTGGTGATTTTGCGCTAGTTTTATCCCGCAATATTATTTCTAAAGCACCTAACTTCTAGTAATTAAAAAATGAAATATTAATATTCTGTTTTGTGGGTCATTAACGGGTAAAACTAATTAGTTTGCGGTGCGTTTATTTAATTTTTAATTTTAATTTTAATTTTAGTTATGGTGCCGTTGATGTCGATGTTGGCCGTTGTTGGAGTTTGTTTCCTCGTGCTTCGTGCTGCTAGACCACTCGAGAAAGATAAAGTTTTGGTTATTTTGTTGGATGCTTTTCGCTGGGATTACGTCGACGATCTACCGGAAAGCGGAGGATTCAAAAAGTTGATACAAAGTGGCGTCAAGGCTGAGCACATGGTGCCCATTTATCCTGCAGAGTCATATCCCAATTACTTTGCGCTCACTACAGGTATTTAATGTTTTGTAAGGCTAGTTCTCTCACCTCTCTCTCGAGGGTCCTTAAGAAAGTTGTTCCGCAAGACGCCCTTGTGCGTGGCTATTGGGTCCAAAAATACCGGTCTGCTACTTTACTTTATTACTACGACCAGCAATGGTCGAAAACGTTTTGGGTATAAAACCATTATTGCATATTCTTTAACGTGTCAATTTTACTGTCAGGGTTGTACGCTGAGAACCATGGGGTTGTGTCCAACTACATGTACGATCCGGACATGGCCATTACGTTTAATATGGGCGACGGTAAGGATTCGGAACGGTCCTCTTGGTTCGACAAAGCCGAACCTATTTGGGTAACGGCCGAAAAGAATAATATTCCGACGGCAAGTTTGGAATGGCCATCGGCCGACGTACCTATTAGACAAATCCGTCCACAATTTGCAAGTTCTTACAAACTGCAGTTGTCACCTTCCAGCTTGAAGTCTAGTTTGCGGAGAGCTGTAGATTTGCTGTCTTCGGACAAGATACAGTATTGCCAGGTTCAAAGATCCTCAACGTTGGGAGTTGGTTGAAGTTGCTAACGCTTGTTTTTCGATAGGTTTTTAGCGAATGGACTGATTTTATGGCACATTCTCTAGGCCCTTTTGTAATGAAGAACATCATGGTGCCATTGTTTATTGATGATATCGTTCTAGACGTCTTGAATTATGTGAAATTGAAGAAACTAGATCAAAGCGTAAGCTGATTACACTACGACTGTATTCTTTATTCTTTATTCTTTTTGCAGTTGAATATTATTCTGCTCTCAGATCATGGCATGACAAGTACTGATCCTTTATCAGTTAAAACTTTGAAACTAGATAATGCATTTGACATGGCTGATGTAAATCTTGTCTCAAATCATGGATCCCACATGGGAATCTTTCCGAAACCTGATAAGGAGGATAAAGTAATACGAAAACAACGTGACGCAAGCAGGGCTGGACTGGAAACAAATTTAGTACCGATACGTCGGACCCTGGGGGAAATTCCCGGTCTAGCCCTGGACACGAGTCATAGGAACTTGATTTTCATCTATTTATAGATTTACAATCAACTAAAAAATATCGCTGGGATTAATGTTTACAAGAGAGATGACATACCCGAAAGCTTTCACTTGAAACGGAGTAACAGGGTTCCACCAATTTTTATTGAGACTCTCCAGGGATTCTATATATCACCAGTAAGTACGGTTAACCTCTAGTGATATTAATTGGGCAATCTGCAATTACTTTCATCTTACTTAGTTAAAAGGCAAAAAGAAACAAATTGGAGGTGGGCCGGTGAGTTTTAATGTTTTAGGGTACCACGGCTATAACCCGATCGGATTTCCAGACATGTGGGGCACTTTCATTGCTTCGGGACCCGGTAGGAAGGAAATCAAAGAAAAATGTGACCAACAATTGATCGGATTTAATTTTGTGCTTGCAGCTTTTAAAAAAGGAATTGTGGTTCCTGCAATCAACAATGTTGATGTTTATAACCTCTTAGCTCATTTACTTAATATTCCAGCATTGCCCAATAATGGAACGTGGGATCATGTAAAACACATGCTGAATTCGTGATTGACTGTAATTATAATAATGTTACTGCGTTATAAAATATGAAGCACTTAATATTTGTTGTTATCTTATCTGTTTTGGAGTATTGACAAAGATCTTTGATAATTATGTCAATTGTTTAGTCTGAAAGTTGAGGTTTAGGTGTAATGAATTGCATTTATTTCTTTGTGTTGGGCCTAAGTGTTTGGCTTGGTTCAAGTGATGGAAGACACAAAGATCATAAGTTACTGCTGATACTTTTGGATGGTTTTCGCTGGGACTACATCAACTACACTCAACCTGGCGGGGGATTCAAAAGGTTTGTTAAAGATGGAATCCAAGCAGAATACATGGATCCTTTGTACCCTTCGGAATCGTATCCCGGATATTACGCGATTACAACAGGTATGTGACCATGACCGGGGCTGGATCGGCCCGGCGGGACGTCAGGATTTTTCTCCTGGCCCGACCCATTCAGATTTCTCGGTACTAAATTTGTTCCCGGTTCAGCCCTGACCACGACGTCAACCAAAACGCCGATCGGATCATCGGATAATGTAATTGCGTTTATTTAATAGGACTCTACGGTGAATCCCACGGCATTCCGCTGAATTACATGTACGACAAAGCGACAAACGCTTTTTTCAAAATGATGCCGTACGAAGGCACCGATTTGCCTTTCTGGTGGGAGACGGTGGAACCTTTGTGGGTGACAACAACTCGTCAGAATATAGCGACGGCTTCCTTGTTGTGGCCCGGTGGACATGTTTCCATAAACGGCATAAGACCCGCAATATATACCCACTACGAAAGGAAACACTACCTTAGGACTTTCCATCAGAACTTGGAACGGGCTCTGAAGTTGTTTGCCACAAATGAAATCAAATATGCTCAAGTATATTAACACTAAACCAAGCGATGTTAATTCTGTGTACACCGGGTCGATGTCTGCTTTTGTGGGATGTTAGGGGACGTAAAGCACAAAGCAACAATGCATTTCAAATTAAACTTTATGTTCGTTGGGCCAAGCCCGCAGCATTGTGTTTCCTATCCATTAGAGTAGTCATCCTTGGTTGGGGGAAGCGTTTAGGCGATGCGGAGAAGTTCACGCGCAACACATCACCACAAATGGTGCGCGTGCGTGTGAGCTTGTGATATGTCCAACCAATGGGAGTTTGTCATAAGTTTTGTGAAACAGATTATAGCTAACTTTGATTAGTGCTTTACGTTTGCGCGTTGACGCTGAAGCAACAACGCAAGCGTGCGAACTTAGCTTTAGCACCGCATGGCTTCGCTGTAATGAACAGCGAAGCTATAAATAAATAAATAAATAAATTAGTTAGTTAAGCTTGGTTTGATCTTTTCTTAGGTTTATTGTGAGTTTACTGACATAATTGGCCATGCACTGGGGCCAGATATAGTGAAGGAGTCATTTCTGAAACTGTTGGATGGAATAATTGGCGAAATGTTGGACAGCATAACAGCTAAGGGTCTCGATGATGACGTAATACACTACGACACAAAATAGTAAATTTTCTAGGTTCTAATATTTTTTTAATTTAATTGTTTTATAGTTGAATGTTGTTATTGTGTCTGATCATGGCATGACTGAAACTGATCACTTTAATGTGGTCACGATAGATTTGGATAACATAATCACCCACGATGAAGTTGATTATGTGTTGGACAGGGGGTCGCACGTTGGAATTTATCCGGCATTGGGCCATGCAGAAAAGGTAATTTTTTTTTAATCATAACATTAAGAAAATATTTTTTATTGTAGATTTCTCAAATTAGGTTTATAACAAACTAAAAGGAATTGAAGGTCTTAGTGTTTACACACGCGATGAAATACCGGAGAGATTTCATCTGAAAAGAAGCCAACGGGTTCCGCCAATATTTGTTCAAGCGCATAAAGGATACTATCTCTCCGGAGTAAATACAAAAGGAAATAGATTTAATATTTTTTGATTTTTATTGATTTATTTAACGTTTAAAGCTAAAAAATGATGATAAACAAGTTCCGCGGGACAATTACGACTGGCAGTGGTACGGGTTCCACGGGTACGACACTGCCGAAGATCCAGACATGAGAGGTGTTTTTTTTGCCAGGGGACCGGGTGAGTTGACATAAATCGTGAGATGTGTATATGTTACCGATATTTACGATGATTACGTAATGTTATCGTATTGGAGACAGACAAAAACGGGGAAAATAAAACCTAAAAAAATAGAGCAATAAATTTATCAAAAGTTTGAATTGAAACAAGTGCGTTACGTGAATGGGGTTGTGTTTAGTTTCTTCCATGTAATGGTATATAAATCATTAAATTGAAATTAAAATAATCCTACTTTGCAGATCTTAAGAAGAATTTATTCACACCACCCATTGACATAGTGGACCCTTACAATCTGTTGGCCACTTTACTCGGAATTGAACCATTTCCCAACAACGGCTCTTGGTCGAGGGTCAAAGATATGCTGATTTAGGCAATAAAGATTAAACCCCGAGAATACTAAGTCATTTGTTTGTCAGATTAAACAGTTTATAATACATATTAAAAGAAATTACATTATTTTCGTGTCCTTGTAAAATTTCCTGCTAAAACTTTTCCATTTATTGTCAAATGAATCGAATTGTCATCGAAACACGAACCGAATGATTCACGCATTCCCATCAGCACTTGGAAAGCGAGTAGATCTGCACGTGTATAAAGCGTGAAGGAATGTGACTGCGGAACCACAAGATGAAGCGTTTGTTTTTGCTCTGCATCGGCTTCTTGGTTGTGAGTATTGTTGAAGGTGCGGCTGGCAAACTATTGGCAGTTTTGTTGGATGGTTTTCGCTGGGATTACATTCCATCGCACGGCGGTTTTCACCAATTCATCAAAGACGGCGTCAAAGCGGAATACATGTCTCCGGTCTATCCGTCTGAATCCTATCCAGGATACTACGCATTCATGACAGGTAGAAAAAAATCAAGTGACGTAACGATTGATGGAGGGCCCGTGGCGAATGAAAAAAAAATGTTTTCTTGAATAAATTTTTGGGTTGTCCAAGAAATGGCACGAGTTCTATTTGCAAATCTAAATTGGGTTGTAAACTAAATGTTATTTTTTCAAAATAAAAATAGAAAAATAAAACATTTCTTGACGACCCTCAAAATGTGATTTTTTTTGGGGTTGTCACAATATGTCTTAATTCAAAATATATAGCAATTATCAACTGCCCCAACTAAGCAAGTGCTTATATTGTTTAATGGTTAATCCGGCCGTGGTTTCTTGCAGTTAATTTTGATCTATTTGTTTTTGTTTTAAGGTTTGTACGGTGATGTCAATGGAATCCCATTGAACTACATGTACGATCAGAAACAGGATATATTTTTCGAAATGTTGCCTTCGAATCAGTCGGAGAAGCCATTTTGGTGGGAGAGAACGGAGCCGTTGTGGGTGACGACTACCCGTCGACGCATACCGACCGGTAGTTTCCACTGGCCCGGTGGCCACGTGCCTATCCATGGAATAAAACCGCACATTTATACGCCGTATACTGGACACATGTACACGGCTTCCGAATGCGGCGATGATTTGAAAACGGCTGTCGATTTACTCGCCAATGACACAATCACATACGCGCAAGTAAAAACTTACCTCCGTTGCAACTTAATTAATTTTAAACTCGTTTTGTTTGTGTAAGGCTTATTGCGAGTTCCCGGACTTGTACGGTCATGCTTTAGGTCCCTTTGTGGTCAAGAATATATTGGTTCCTTTGTTCCTGAATTCTTTAGTCAGTGATTTATTGAAGAATATCAAAGAAAAGAAACTGGACGACAAGGTATATACAAATTTGCGGTTGAAGTTGTGGAAATATTTTTTGGATTTATTATTATTTTTGCAGTTAAATGTTATTATTGCTTCCGATCATGGCATGACGAACTCTTTTCCCTTCAGTGTTAAAACGATCAAGTTAGGTGACGTTGGCGTTACTTCAGCGGATATTAAATATATTTTGGATAGAGGGTCACATGTTGGAATTTATCCAGCAGATGGCAAAAGTGATAAGGTGAGTTATGGCAGTTGGATATTTGTAACATCATTCTCAAACCATACAAAATTACATTTTTGTAATTTTTAGATATATAATCAGTTGAAAAAGCTGGAAGGTGTCAAGGTGTACTACAAAGATGAACTTCCGGAGAAATTTCATTTGAGGAACAGCGACAGGGTTCCACCAATATTTGTTGAAGTGCTGAAAGGATATTATCTTGCTGAAGTAATTGAATTGGTACAATCGAGTTTTGAGCTCATTTACAATACATTTTTTTGTTTTGTTTTAAAAGTTGAGTGACAATAGCAAAAAGATGCCAACTGGTAATGGATGGCAACATTTTGGGTTCCATGGTTATGATGCAGATACTTTTAAAGATATGCAAGGGATTTTTATAGCTAGAGGTCCAGGTTTGTTGTTTCAAACAAATTGAAGGGTGCAATTGATAAGTTTTTTGTTTTTTTTGGTTTTATTTTAATCAACAGATTTCAAGAAGGGGAAAACAATTCCACCAATAAAAATAGTTGATCCTTATAATTTAATGTTGCATTTATTAGGAATTGACTCGAAGTTACTTCCAAATAATGGCACTTGGTCAGATATTAAAGATGTATTAGTTTAAGTTTTTATTAATTCTAAAGTTTCTGCTTGCAATTGTAATTGAAACCAATGCAGATGTTTTGTTTCAAAACAAATTAAAAGAATTCGACTTGACTGCGTCATAATGTGTGGAAAAAAATTATTTAATTTGTTATTCTTTCGTCAATAACGTGTTTCTTGGATACCTTAATTAACAATTTTAGTACCAACAATAAAATAGGCCTATAAATGGCCAATTAACACGCGTAATAACTTCTAGTTTCGAATTCCACCGCAAGAGTGCTAAACATCCACGACAGCATTCAGCAGCACAGAGCCTCGTCCCGCTTTGCTCGTAGACAGAAAACAAGGTTTAATTATTTATTGAAACTCTAATTTAATTACTTGTAAAAATTAGCCTTACATTTTAACAAACCATAAAAATACAAAGCGCGCTGGTAAAATGAAATTGACAACATCCGGGTCTTAGCTTTCACCCGTATTCGACACTTTGCACCCGTTCTGTTCCGTTCGCAATGGCTGCTGACGGCGACGTCGTTAGGAAAAAACTGCAAGAATTACGCGTGATAGATCTCAAAGCCGAATTGGAAAAGCGGGATTTAGACAAAAGCGGCGTGAAAGCCGTGTTGGTCGAGCGATTGGAGAAGGTAATATCGATCGCGCTGACACGTTGATTTCCACAAAGCGCATATTGCGGCAAACAAAACAAATAAAAATGGCGGATATAGAGGCGGCCATTTTGCGTCATATTGAATTTTATCGCTGCGTTGGCACGATAAAAACGGATTTTATTGCGCCTTTCTTATTGTTCTAGGCTTTACGAGACGAAGGGTGCGACCCGGATGAGTATTTGATCGAAGTGAACGAATCTCCGGCCGTGAAGAAAACAAAACGGACAAATAGTGAGCGCATTTGAGTGCGCAGTTAAAGCGCCGCAGTTTTTTGTTGTTTTTGTTTATTTATCCATTTAAAACGATTTTTTCTTGCGTAGAAAAGCTCACTCGGGATGACGAGTCAGAGACTCAGAGCAATCTGGATGAGTCGCACGATCTGAATTTCGACGACGAAGAAAAAGATACGGACGAGGAAAAAGAGGAAAATAAAGTTCGAAAATTCGAGTTTCCGATGGAATAAATTTAAAAAAAAAATTATTTTTGTTTTGCAGCAGCTTTGTGAAGACACAAATTACATGATGGGTGAAGACGCGATTAATTTGTCGGTCGAAGAAGAGGAAAAACTGCTGACTGAAGAGGTTTTTATTCGATTTTTTGGCTTAAATTGTCGATTTTTACTAATTTTTTTCATTTTTTTCATTTTTTTTTTAATTTTTAGGATGAAATTAGTGATGTAAAGGACTCAAAAGGTAATTTGTTAATTTTGTCTTTTAGTTTTTTGTTTTGTTTTACGAAAAGAAGACGAAGCATTTAAAGAGCAACTTGTTTCCGACGCGATAAAAGTGGACTTTCAACTGAAAAGAAGAAAAAAAAAAGGAGAAGAAAAATGAGCAACAAATGGACAAATGAATGTGATCGACGTCAAAAACAACTGGGAATGCCGGATATAAAACGGGACAGAAATAAACAAAATTACAAAAAAAGCAACGTGGGAGTGGAATAATAATTGCACCGGCAATGAACCAACCGAGACAAACAACAGTTGCCAATTAACTTGGACAACTGCAACAAAAGCATCAAATTACATCGATTAAAAGAGAACCAATTGGATTCTGGCCGTGTTTCGACATGAAGGAACTGCGGAAAAAGTGCAAAACAAAACAAAAACAAAACAAAACGCCAGCGAGGGAATTTAAGGAACTGAACGTGAAAAGCGGAACAAAAAAACTGTCAAAACCGAAGACTGTGACCTCCGAGGGTGCCGTGAACGGTTTAAATCGAATTGGACGTTGAGTTTTGTCTAAAAAAAAGGTCGATGTTGAGTTCACGGCACCCGGAACTGAAGGAAACAAGTTGCTCTTTGAAAAAGAAAGTCATTTTTTTGTTTTTTTCTTAACGGAAAAAAAAGAAAAAAATGTCGAGAAACGAGTGAGTGAGTGAGTCCGTGGGTCGTTTTCGAAATGTTAAGATTTTAGATTTGTTGTTGTGCGATCAAAAGTGATTTGCTCTAAAACGATGTGCAATTGAATTTCAGTAGAAACTTGTGTGGAAGAAAACACCTCCTCCACGGGCATTAGTCGTGAAGAGGATGTTGTTGGTTGTAGGGCGGGTGGGGGTCGCGAAGAAGGTGTAATAAAGAAGGACGGCCGCCAACGTGTAGAGAGCGGTACTAATGCGCATTGTGATGATGCAAATTTGCCATTAATAGTTGATGTTGATGACACCCGCACGGAAGGCGATGAAGGCGAGAAAGCGCCGAAGCCGAAAGCGCACGACGGGGAGGACGCCAAGATGGAGGACGGCGAGGCGCGGACGAAGGACGCCGCGGGTGCTGGCAAGGCGGAGGTGGCCGAGGGTGCCGAGGATGTTAAGAAAGGCTCGGGCGACGGCTGCGGGGCCCCGGAAGAGGAGAAAAGCGGCGCGCCGACCAAGGAAAAGACGCAAACGGAACAACCGCCCGCTTCGGCCGAGGGGGAGAAGAAAAGCGCCGCGGCGGCGACGGCGGCGGCGGCGGCCACGGCCACGTCGTCGTCGGCAACTTCGGCGGCAGCGGCGGTGAAAAGTGAGAAAAAGGAAAATGGCGAAAAGCCTGCTTCGCCGAATAGCAAGACCAAGAGGTTTGTTATGCTAATTGTTGTCAGAAATTATTTGGAATTAGCGAGACGTGGGTCCGCGAGTCTATGAAGATGGAATTTTTTAAGTTGTTGGATGCGGCGAGCGGATTTTTTTCGCTTTTGGACCGAAGATTCGTCGGAAGAAAACTTTTTTTTTTTGATTTTTAATTTAATTTTTATTGACTGGATGAAGGTAGTTGATAGAATTTATTGATTTTTTTTTTTTTTTTTTTTTGGTTTAATTTGGTTTATTGGTGTTTTTTTTTTTTTTTATGGATTTGAGAGTAATATTTGAATTTTTTAAACTGTTTCAGCACCGCAGGAAAAGGCAAGGTGGCGAATAAGGACGAAAAAGGTAAAAATGAAGGAATTTTTCTCATAAACCGATGAATTTTTATTTTATTTATTTTATTTTTTTTGCAGATAAAAAGACTCGCGTTTCTCCGGCCAGTAGTCGCAACCTGTGGGTGAGTGGTTTGTCGTCGACCACGAGGGCAACTGATTTGAAGACCGTTTTTAGTAAATACGGAAAGGTATTCGTCGAAAAATGGACGTAAAATGACGAAATTTGTTGTTGATTCGATTTGGTTTTGTTTTAGGTGCTCGGAGCTAAGGTTGTGACGAACGCGCGCACTCCAGGAACCAGGTGCTACGGGTTCGTGACGATGGCGTCGAGCGAAGAGGCCACCAAATGCATCCAGCATCTGCACAAGACCGAGTTGCACGGCCGAATGATATCGGTCGAAAAGGTCACGAAAATGTCGACGAAATTTGAAAAAATTTAAAAATTAAATTTTTGTTTTTTGTTTTCAGGCTAAGAATGAGCCGAGCGTTCCGATGAAAAAAGTGGACGGGAAAACCGTGTCGTCGGTGAAGAAGGTGGTCGTGAAGGAGAACTCGAAGAGCGAGCCGGCAAAGAGCTCCGAAGCGAAGAAAAGCGAAAGCGAAAGTGAATTTTGTTTAGAGCGTTTCGGATCGGATGTTAGATCGGATTTGGTTGCAGGCGCGGACGCGAAAAAGGAGGGCTCGACGGAGAAGAAGCCCGAGGCGAACGCCGCGAAACCGGAAGCGGAGAAGGAGAAGAAAACGGGCGCGAAGACGCCGAGCAAAGAGAAAGACGCGAAGAAGTCGAAGGAGCGCGACACGGCGCGAAACATTCCACAACGGCGCAGCAGGGAAGGCGACGCCAGGAGAATGGGACGCGGAATGCACAACCAGCGCATGTTTCATCGCAGGGGCGGCTTCGTGGGCGGCCGACAGGGAAACCCCATCCTCAGACGCGCCATGATGCTCATGAGGAAACCGCCCATGATTAATTCGCACAATTTGCTCACATTTAAGAAAATCAAGGTAAATTGATTGATTGATTGATTGATTTTAATTTATTATTGATTTTCTTTTTGATGATAGGACGAACAGTTGCGACAAAGGGAACGCGACAGGGAGCGGGAAATGAGGGAGGCGGATCGCAGGCGGCAGGAAGAGATGTTTCGACAGAGGGAGATCGAACGGAAGCAGCGGGAGGAAGCGATCCGGCTCGAGAGGGAGCGCGAGAGGCTGAGGATCGAGCGGGAGAAGCTGGAACGGGAAAAGGCCGAAGTGATGCGACTGGAGCGGGAGAAGCAGAGGATCGAGCGGGAGAGAATCGAGCGCGAAAGAGAAGATCTCAGACGAAGGGAACATTTCAAGTAACAAAAACACAGACATTTTTCGAATTTAATTTAATTTAATTTAATTTAATTTAATTTAATTTTTAGATTGGATGATCATCGGCGTCCCGTGAAACGCCCCTTCGAGGCCCGCGGATCCGACACGTACTGGGACGAGAGGAAAAGGATGGCGATGACGGCGGTCCAGGGCCGGTAAAACGCGATTTTAATCGATTAATTGATTAATTTAAAATTTGTTTTCGGTCGCAGGAGGGACCGGACCGCGTACGAAAGTCGCGTGAGCGCCGCCGCCGCGGGCCCCGTGGCCTACAAACGCGACATGGAACGATTCGAGCGTCGCGACGCGCGGACCGCCGACGCGACGACGGGCCGCGCGGAGGTCGGCCGGTTCGACGAGACGGTGCGCCGGGTGATCGGTCGCGACCGCGACGACCGGCGCGTGATCGAGAGGGGCCGCGAAGTGGAGCGATTCAGACCGCAGCGCGACGCGGACCTGAGGGGCCGCGAACGGGACGCCAGCCGCGACGATCGCACGGTGTCGATCCGGGACGTGGTGCGCCGGCCCCAGGCCCGCGACGACTGGAAGGCCCCCGCCCAGGAGAAACGGGGCCACGAGATCTCGCGCGTCCGATACGAGGGCGCCAAGTTGGTGTCCAACAGCTCGACCAACTTCGCGAGCGGAACGTCGCGTTCGATGGGCGACTCGTGGCACGGGTCGGGGCCCTCGGACCACCGGGGCACGTCCAAGACGTACTCGGGCGGCGGCGGCGGCGGCGGAATCCTGAGCGCGCCCGGCCGCGAGCAGTGGAACGCCGCGCGCAAGGTGGAGTCGTCGCACGGCCAGTCGTGGAACCGCAGCGAGGGACAGAGCGAGCGCTGGTCGGCGGGCATGAGCGGCGGGCTGCGCAACCAGCAGAGCCTCGGTTTGAACCAGTCGCTGCTCAGCGCCCCGCAGAGCTCCGTCTACGGCGCCAATCCGTCGGGGGGCAGCGGCGGGCTGCTCCTCAACGTCGGCAGCGGTTCCTATTCCAGCGACAGATACGACGGCTACAAAGGCGTCAGCTCCACTCGCAGATACTAACGTTTAGTTAGCGTCACTTAGTTAGTTAATTTAGTTAGTCGGTCAATTTAGTTTTCAGTTCATTATTCCATTTTGTTTTCATCTTTTTTTCATGTTTTGGGAGCCGTTTTATCACGTAATTTGTCCCGCTGTAATAAGTGCTCAATAAAAGTGGATTTAAAAAAAAGCGACTTTTCTAGCGACTTTTCTGTTTTATTCGTAATTCACGAATTTGTTTAGGAAGTTGGTGAATTTGGACGGGTCGCCGCGCCGGTAGCGGTTGAGGGAGTGCGCGTCGAAGCTGCGGATCGTCGGTAGGAGCGTTTCGCACCGGCAGTAGACGAGGTAGCCATCTTTGTTGAATTGGCGGGCGAGTTCGGTTTGGTGGTTGTTCATGAGTCGCGAGTTGACGACCACCACGAGCGGTTTGGACGCTTCGAGGGATTCCAAGATGGTGCCTGCGCCCGCGTGACTGATTATCAGGTGGCTGGAGTCGATGACGGAGTTGAGGTTCGGTCTGTAGCGGAAATATTCGAGCGCGAGAGGCCGGTCCGTGGTGGTGGGTTCGGTCTCGCCGCAGCCGATTTGCAGGAGGATTTTCGTGTAGCCGAGCGCACGGAGTTCCTAGGTAGTGGAAATTAGATTTTTTTTGGGGTTTTTATTTTGTTATTTATTTTGTCTTACCGTTAATACCGGGTCCGTCGTAACTGTTTCTATTAAGTCGTCGAATGATGTCGTTCCTACCGTGACGAAAACTGTTTTTTCTGACATGTTTTGTAAAAGTATCAGCTGTTGTTTAATGGTTGCTGCGGAGCTGTTACCAAGACCTATTTTACGATCGAGGTTACATCTTAACCAATTAAAACACTATTTACTATACAACGACGCGAAAGAAATAAATTATTACGTTTTGTTTTTAAATCTAAAATGATTTAAACGTTAGATATTATTTATTAAGTATTTATAGACTAATTTAAGAGTTTCCGATAGGTGGAATGGTTTTCAAAAATGGCCGTTCTGAGCTAGTTGGTCGTGGTGGAATTGAGTCGTTACAATTTTCTATTTTTAAAATTATTTTCAATATCTGATTAATGTTTTTAGTGTTATTTATTAATTAGGAAACTAAAAATATAAAATATTCAACGTGATTAAATTTTCCTAAAAATGAACCAATAGGCGTCGCGCTTTCACGGTAAGCGGAAGTTATCCTAACCTTGTTGTTGTGTGGTATGTGAAGAAATCTGTAGAGTCAAAAAGGTAAAAACAAAACCATTTTCTCACTTAGAAACTAGCGAGAAATGCTAAATCAACTTCCCAACTCGATCCACACAAACCCCAGCGACAAAATACGCCCTAACAACCCCACTAACGACTCGTACAACACCTAACCCTATTTCCCATAGGATTACACGCACAAAAATCGTACACCACAAAAAGCATTACAATTCGCAATTTCTACGTAAAACGGACGCAAATTGCGACGAAATTCGGATGAAATGAGCGTTTATTTGGACGGTACGAAGCCGTGGAAGCAAATGAACGAACTAGGTTAATTAAATGGCGAAAAAGTGTCGAAAATGGGTCAAAATTTGAATGGTTTGAGCGCATTGATTTTGATTTTTGTTTTTGTAATTTCAGGTTGGATGATTAATAAATAATCCCATGGATAAGGGTTTTTATAACACAGAATCAAGTCAGCGTGCGTGGGAACGGAGATCCACGAAGGACCGTCACAGAGAGGTATCAAAATTGGATTTTTTTTTTTTAATTATTTTTTTTTGTTGTTGCTTTTTTTTTTTGGTTTAATTAAGTTGGATGGTTGCAGGTTCCCAGCGAACTTCCGGTCTTAATTGACAACCGGCCGTCCCTGTCATCCATTTTCGATACGGCATTTACGACGAGTATCGAGCAGGGGATAGACGTCGATCTTATGCATGGTGAACATTTTAATGAACATTTAGAGTTAAAATAACATTTTATGGATTTTTAAAAAGGTTCTCGGTGTTTGTTTTCAAGGTTTTGAACGGTTTTTGGAGGTTTTAAAAGGTTTTTAATGATTTTAAATGATTAGTTTGTTTTAAAAATGATTAATTTGTTTAAAAAATATTTTTTTTTATGATATTAATGATTTTAAATGATTTTCTTTCGTACTTTAGATGATTTAAATGATTTTTTCGTACTTTAGATGATTTTAAATGATTTTTTCGTACTTTAAATGATTTTAAATGATTTTTTCGTACCTTAAATGATTTTAAATGATTTTTTTTTCATGTTCTTTAAACAATTTTAAACGACTTTTGAAGATTGCAAAAGATTTTAAATTATATTTTACGATTAAAGATGATTTATCGTGATTGTAATTAAGGCCAAATGATTTTTTCAGTCGATAAAATGAATATTTTTTTGATTTTAGACGATTGTTTTTGAATTTTAAATGATTTAAAATTATATTTCACGATTTTGATTTAAAATCTATTTTTGTTCGTTTTTCAGAAATGGATTGTAATTCTTCACTATTTGCCGAGAGTGACGAAGATTGCGACGTAGACGTCGAATCGCTGGATTCCTTACCGCACCGTCCGTTAAACCCCGCATCGAAATCTCCGTGGGACGTGGACGACTCGCCGGCGAACCCGCGCACGATTCACCCACGCTCCATGGAGCATCGCTCGTCCGTCGATCGCAGGAACACCAGCGGCTCGTACGCGTCCCGCAACAGACACCACCGAGCGGCCAAATGCGAAAAGGGCGCCTCGTCCACCCAAACGAAAAACGACACGGCGCGCCCCGCCGACCAAACGACGCCCCCCGACGTGTGCATCCCGCACCTGTCGTTCGCCGGCTTCGAGTCCGGCGACGCGAAACGCAAGCGAGGACGCAGCGAGAGCGAGCGCGACGAGCACCGCACGCGCTCGCGCAAACTGTCGCAGGGGCGCGCCAACAACGCCAACATCCCCGACCTGTTCGCCGACAACGACTCGGACATCGACATCGTCAACCCGGACGTGGGCGCCGACGACAGGACCGGAAGTAGCTCGACGCGCGGCTCGGGCGACGGCGTGTCGCGCGGGCTGCGCGGCGACCACGACTACGAACGCAGCGCCGCGGCCGAGTGCATCGGGCGCGCCGGCCCCAGCTCGCGGGCCGTCCAGGACGGGCCCCTGGCGCCCGACCTGCAGCTCGACTGGCTGTCGTCGTCCGACGAGGACGACGACGACGACAGCGGCATCGAGGTGGTCGGCATCCACCCGACCGGCGCCACGCACAACGTCGTCAGCAGCTCGAGCGCCGCCAACCGGAGGAGCGGCTCGGTGCAGTTGGTCGATTTGACCGACTCGGACGACGACATGGTGGTGTCGAGGAGCGCGGCGCCGGTCGAGAGGGCGCCGGCGCCGTCGCCGTCGCCGTCGCCGTCACCCGCCGCCGCGCACAGGAATCCCGGCGACAACTTCTACGCGGTTTCGTCGTTGAGGCCCGGCGCGGCCAGACACGTTTTCCATCCGAGTTATCGCCACGAACACTTGGATTCGCCGCCCCGGCTCACCAGTTGCAGGTTCCACGTGGCGCCGACCAACGTGTGCTCGGAAACGGGCGACATGTGCACTGCCAATCAGGTTTCATTCGCTTTCTCATCCATTTTATATTAAATTCGGTCCATTTTGATTGATTTTACGTATAATTCGGTCCATTTTGATTGATTTTACGTATAATTCGGTCCATTTTGATTGATTTTACATTAAATTCGGTCCATTTTGATTGATTTTACGTATAATTCGGTCCATTTTGATTGATTTTACATTAAATTCGGTCCATTTTGATTGATTTTACGTATAATTCGGTCGTTTTTGATTGATTTTACATTAAATTCGGTCCATTTTGATTGATTTTACATTAAATTCGGTCAATTTTGATTGATTTTACATTAAATTCGGTCCATTTTAATTGATTTTACATTAAATTTGGTCAATTTTGATTGTTTTTACATTAAATTCGTTCGATCTTGATTGTTTATTTGGATTTGTTTCAGTGTCCCGTGAGCAGTTCGACGGATCCGTGTATATTGAACGGATGCACGATGCACAACAGAGCGCCCCCGTCGTGTTCGGGCCATCACGGACACGTTTACCCAGAGTCGCAGT